>OY987255.1:32038293-32176588 GCA_963920725.1 Rhamphomyia laevipes
GTTCTCGATTGTATCCATCCTCACATTATTGAAGGCACCCTCAATATCTAGGAAACGCTGCCAAGATGTATTCTTTAAGTAGGAGAGATTGTTCCACAGTGGAAACTACCTTATGTAAGATAAAATAAAAAAATACCCTCAAAATTAAAATTAACCATAAATATTTCATTTTAAAAGCAAAAACAATTATTAGCTATTACTAATACATAAACAAATATACATATATATATATATACGAATTTTTTTAAAAATTATTAATAAATTTATCAAAATTAACTGATAGACTACAATTAATATTTTTTTTTTGTATTTTTACAGCATAATAGAAGAAAATAATTTTTTTTTAAAAAAATTATTACTAATATTTTTCTATTAGAAAACTAAAAAAAATGTACATATTATTATAAAATATCTAATTAAGCTATTTACAGAGTCCTAAAGGAAGGAAGTGCCAAAATTTATAAAAATTAACTGATGGACTACAATAAATATTTTTTTTTGTATTTTACAGCATAATAGAAGAAAATAGATAAAATAAAATTAAAATACCACAAATAATAATTTCATTTCATTTGTAAAAATCTTAAACTTTAATATTTGAAACATTATTTTAATATTATAATATATAGAAAATAAAATAAAGCAAACAAAAAAGTTTCATAATTTTTTTTAATAAATTATAAAAAATTATGACATTGTATTAAATAAAGTTAATTAAAATAATTAGTAATTTTATAAAAACTTACAAATTTAAAATAAAAAAATTACTATTTCTAAATCAAATTTAAATACTTTCATTTATTATTTCTTTTTATTTTAGCGACAATGCATCGCTTAACAAAATTAATCGCTTATGGCAAAATTAAGGAATTACAAAAATATTTTAAAAAATAAATAAAATTAAAATTACATTATAAGAAATTTTATTAAATTTTCCTAATGTATGTATTTGAAAAATAAAAACTTATTATAATATAAATAAATATATAAGAAACAAAAAAAAAATTATATATATATATTATAGAATAAATTTATTTAAAAAAACATGATTGTTCATTAATTTAAATAAACATTAAGATTAAATACATTATACGCTTATAAATAAAATCGATAAAGTTATAAATGTTGATTTAGAAAATGTCGAATGGGTGAAAATATCGACTATAAAAAAAATACCGACTGAGAAAATGTCGACAAAAAAAAAGAAGAATTTTAGACCAGGACACAGAGATCGAAATACATCGCTACTCCATAGTCTCAACTGGTTCTGCACTTGGGTTTTTAACTATAATTAATCGCCATAGTGATAAAGAGAAAAGGCAAGAAATCGGAAAATTGGATGTCGTTACAGCTTAACACATTCACTCCAACCACAACCTCGGGGGCAGAAGAACCAAGCAGCTCTAGGCGTTTAGCAGCGCGTTCACCAGCTCCTAAAAATTTAACTAGGAAATCAATAAGACACGGACACCCAAGCTACCTAACATTTGCTTGCGTATAATTACTATTTTGCAACAATTATTTTTATTAATTAAAATTCAATTATATACAATTCAAAATTATTAATTATAGTAATATTAAATTACATATCAAAGTAAAAATAATCATTATTAAGGCCCATTTGCTGAATCGCATCATAACTATTTATGTTCAACTTAAATGTCTAAGTTGTGCTTACCGGTTTGCACCAACGTAAAAGTAGAACATAAATCTCGTTAACTTCCACATAACTTAAGTGGAGGATGTAGTAGATCATAAGTAATTTATGATGAGCTTATAGGTTATGTTGAAGTTGAAGTGACATAGTAATTACATAGTAAATGTAAAAATTATTATTTTTCTGGCAATTTTGATTGAAGAATAAAAGGAAACATAAAAAAGTTTTCAAAAAATTCAAAAGAGTCAAAAAAATATTTTATTATTATGGAGTTCAAACTTCCGGATTTGTTAGAAGACGATGTATAGAAATATTAGAATTATTAGAAGTAGGAATTCCTAGGAAGATATATAATCGAAATGAATATTTCGAAAATTTTGATGAACTTTCTTTTTACAAAAGATTCCGTCTTACAAAATCTATAACTTTATAGATTAAATCTATAAATTAGGGCACCTATTCCTTTTTTTATTGCCACTGCCATATTTTAATATTTTACTATTGCATAATCTAACTTTTAATTTCAATATCCAATTTTAACACAATAATGACCAGAATTAAAACGAAAAAACTATTTTGAATTTTGAAATTTATGACATTAACCAAAAAAAATAAATATTTCGATGATTTTAGGAATTGAGGTTGGCTGTGTTAGATGATTTTAGGAATTGAAGTTGCCTGTGTTACATTTTTTTGTGTCTTTGCTAAAACTTTACTATGAAAGACACAAATTTTATGGTGCAAAGGGAAATAACTTAACCTAATCTTAAATTGTATGTTCAACATAACTAAGATGTAGATTTATGATGCGATTCAGCAAATGGGCCTAAGTTAAGTATATACATAAAACTTTATATTGTTTTTTTTTGGGTTTTTACAGGCGCAAAAAAAAAATTTGGGTTTTTACAGGCGCTGCCTGGCTTAGTCGTAAAGGTAGTTGCATACGCGGATGACATAGAAATTTTTGTATGTGAAAATTTCTAGATACATTAAGCCACATCTTGGAGTCTTGAGTAAAGGCTCTAGGAAAATGGACTAGGAAATGTGGATTAAACATTAATCCACAAAAGACAAAACTTGTGCTTTTCAAAAGGAAAAGGGAGAAACTGTTTAGGCATCCATGCCTAAATGGAGTATCTCTTCCCTCGTGGGCAGGTGCCAAATACCTGAGACTGTTTCTAGATCCCAAGTTGAACTGGAAACATACTATCGGAGATAGAGCAAAGAAGACCTCTAATGCTTACTTTGCATGTAAGAAAATGATAAGAAAAACGTCGGAACTCACTCCAAAAATTGTCCACTGGATGTATGCGTCCGTAATAAGACCTGTTCTTACCTATGGTTCGTTAGTGTGGTGGCATGCCCTGGAAATTAAGTCAAATCTCGCGCATATGACAAAAATACAAAGAATCGGAATCACTGGAGCCATCAGAACTACGGCCACTAGAGCTCTAGAAATGAGTCTTCATATACTTCCGATAGAATTGTATGTTAAAACCATGGCAATTAAAAGCGCCCTCAGACTAAGAGAGTCTGGGCAATGGAAATTATCTAGAAAAGGACACGGTAGGGTACTAGCCGACACCATGGCGTCGGCGTTACCTAACCTTACTGATTATGTAACTCCAACTTTCAATTTCGACCTGTCAATTTTGAGTGGGACTGCAATAGTGTCACGACAAGCTCCGAGGTGGCTGTGTTTACGGATGGGTCGAAAATGGAAGCAGGAACGGGAGTGGGTGTATACTCGCTTGACCTAGATCTCTGCGAATCATACCGGTTACCCGATAATTCGAGTATTTTTCAGGCTGAGATCTAGCTATTTTGAAAGCGGCGCAAAAGCTGCTTTATAGGAACCTGAACTTCCACAGAATATCTATATATGTGGATAGCCAAGCTGCTATCAAAGCAGTTGGATCCTATTTAACGAAATCCAGACTGTTACGACAGTGCCAAGGGTTGCTCAATCAACTATCGGAATTATTATCGGAAATTCATACCGAGTTTAACTGAAATAGCAGCTCCAATAAATAAATTGTTACGAAAAGACACTATATTTAAATGGTCCTCTGAATGTCAGGATTCATTTATTAAATTAAAAAACTGTATAATTTCTACACCTTGTTTAGCTTATCCTGATTATTCGAAAGCTTTTACTCTAACGACGGACGCAAGTAATAAAGCACTAGGAGCTGTGCTCTCCCAAATAAAGGATAATTTTATTAAAAAATGTCCTAAGTGTCAGACAAAGAAAAGTTCAAGAGGAACTAAAATGCCAATGGTTTTAACTGACACTCCAAGTTTACCATTCGATAAAACATTTCTGGATTTAGTTAATATTTTACCATTAACATACTCTGGAAACAGATATATGCTGACATTCCAGGATGACCTATCAAAATATATGGTTTGCGTTCCGATACCCGATGCAGAAGCCGCAACAGTCGCCATGATGAAATAATTACACGATTTCGTATACCAAAAATTGTAATAACAGATAACGGTACAAATTTTACTTCAAAATTATTTTCAGATAGGTATTAAAAAATTACATATTACAGCATACCATCCTCAAGTAAATGGCTCTTTATAAAGGAGTCACTGTCGTCTTCCAGAATATCTAAGAAGTTTTGTGGAAAATGACATAAACAATTACGATCAGTGGCTCAAACAAGCAATGCATGTTCATAATAATAATATGCCAAATATATCTACCAGATTATCTCCGTTAAATTGTTTGTATGGATTTAAATTTGAAATGCCAACAAATTTAAAAAGATCGCCGACTCCGATATTTAATCATGACTACTACCCTAACCAATTAAAATATCAAATTCAGCACAAAAAATCTAACACGAACTCAAAAGTTATCTAAAAAAGCCTATGACCATAAATTAGATCCAAAAAAAATCGAAGTAGGTAATAAAGTATTACTGAAAAATCCAACTAGAAAAAATAAATTTTCTCCTATTTGGATTGGACCGTATATAGTAGAATCAGTATCTACTAGCATAACTACCAAAATTGAATTTGATAAAAAAACTGAAAAAGGTACATAACAATCGAATAAAATTATTCAATGAATAAGATAAAACAAAAAATACCCTCAAAATTAAAATTAACCATAAATATTTAATTTTAAAAGCAAAAACAATTATTAGCTATTACTAATACATAAACAAATATACGTTATATATATATATACGAATATTTTAAAAATTATTAATAAATTTATCAAAATTAACTGATGGACTACAATTAATTTTTTTTTTTTGTATTTTACAGCATAATAGAAGAAAATAATTTTTATTTAAAAATTAACTGATGGACTATAATAAATATTTTTTTTGTATTTTACAGCATAATAGAAGAAAATAGATAAAATAAAATTAAAATACCACAAATAATAATTTCATTTCATTTGTAAAAATCTTAAACTTTAATTTTTGAAACATTATTTTAATATTATAATATATAGAAAATAAAATAAAGCAAACAAAAAAGTTTCTTTTTTTTTTAATAAATTATAAAAAATTATGACATTGTATTAAATAAAGTTTAATGGGGGGCAAACGGGGAAAGGGTTGTCGATCTTTTAGATAAACAACTTTTTCTCAATTCCTACTCTCACCTCCACGTGGTGCCTCCTGGAAGTCTGATGTTACCTGGTAAACCATTCGGTCTTCACCGGGTGATGTAACATTGGTATAAACAGGTGGATCAATTGGTCTTTACCGATAGTGAAGCTTGGTCAGGTTAGCAAACGAGAGAGGGAGGTAAATCCTATATACTGAACTGACAGTCAGTCACTATATAGGTAGGCGTCTGTTCTCCAGGTTAGGGGTGGCCTTTTTGGTTAATTTACCTGGCGGCAGGTATAAAACGCACTTTTTTCGAAAAATGAGTAAAATAGAAGATACAAATCGAGTAGGGATATCTACTCAAACGTCGACAGATGCTGCGCCTGTCGGCGGGCCTCTCCTCTTCAACGAATACGGCAACGAATAATGGCAATGAGAATGACAAAGTACCTTTTCCTATCACCCGAAATGGTACATTAGATGGAAGAAAAGTGGTAAGTCTGATGACGAAATTGCTGTCCTTCTAAAGGCTCGACGGGAGCGTTTAGATGCCACGGTAGGGACTTCTTCTTCTAGGAGTGGTGAAGCTTGTACTCAAGCTGGTGAAGTTTCGAGTAAAAAGCGTAACCGTTCCGGGGAAGAAGTAGCCCCTAATGCAAAAAGAGCCATCAGGGTGGAGGGGCAGTCAGAGTCTAAGACTAGGGCTGTCGGTCCACCTAAGGATGACCCTTTAAAAGTGGCTCTAATTGATAGAGGACACCCAGAAGGTAAAGTTCCCGGTCATTACCAGGAACTTTTAATGAAGAAATACGAAGATTGGCAGGTAGAAATTCTTTTGACTGAACCCGTGAATTTTGTTCCACAGTTTATGTGGAGTAAATTCAAGGGTGATGTACTTAGGATTACCTGCCTGAATGATGAAACAGTTTCCTTCCTTAAGGAACAAGTAAAGTTGTGGGAACCACTGTGGCCAGGGGCCGAACTTTCAGTGGTAGGTATGTTGGAGGTTCCGCGTTTGGCCAGAGTAACACTCTGGCTGAATAACGATAGAAGGGGACCGAAAGATGTCCTTAAATTGATTGAGGTCTTAAACCGAAACATCAATTTAAAGACATCGGGTTTGTCGATCTACCATAGGGAGATCAAAGTAGAGGGTCAGCTTCTGATTATGGAAGTCGACAACGAGTCTCTGATGACTCTTAAAAAAGAATCTGGAAAAGTATTTTACATTTCCAGGAAGGTAATAATTAATCTCCCTAAATCAGAGGGCGATGATCAAACGGATATACCCACCAAAGACAGTGATCTTGATTCCTTGCTAGGTGGTGTAGGTGAGTTAAATGTTGCGTCATCCGAAGTTAGCAATGACATCACCAGTTTATCTGATGAAGACACGCTGACTGACGATGAAAGTGTTTTATACCTGTGTATTTATAGAAAGGGCAGTATCTTCGGATACTACTGAAGAAGAAGTTTCAGTGAATAAATGAAGGTTGTCCAGGCAAACCTTCATCGTAGCGCGGCCGCCACAGCCAAGCTAAGGGAACGCCTTTTACTAGGTGAATTTGATGTGGCAATCATTCAAGAACCTTATACCAATGGTAGCAAGGTTCTTGGGTGGAATGCAAAGGAAATACAGATATATTATGACATCTGTAATGGTAGGCCCAGATCTTGTATAGTCACTAAAAAATGTGATAATATGGTTTATATTCCCCAGATTAGTGACAATGATAATGTTGCCGTACTTTGGGGTATGAAGAACATTGGATGTAATCATGACATCATAATCGCATCGTGCTACTTACCGTATAATTCACCAGATCCACCACCAACTGTGGGTCTAAATAACATCGTGAATTATGCGGCAAGTAATAAGAAGGAACTTCTGATAGGTTGTGATGCAAATTCACACCACACTATATGGGGAAGTACTGATACAAACAACAGGGGTAAGTCACTCTTAGAATTCCTACTAACCAGTGACCTATATGTACTAAACAGAGGTAATAAACCCACTTTTCAAAATAAGAATAGAAAGCAGGTTATTGATGATATCACTATTGGTACAAAGTTTATACAAGATTTGGTTTCGAACTGGTTCGTCTCAATGGAACCTACCTTTTCAGACCACTCTTGGTTATGTTTTTCGTTGGCTCTCAGAACAAAGCTTGCCAGCCCCTTTAGAAACCCCCTGAAAACAAACTGGCAGGTTTATGTAGAAGAATTGAGGACTATATTAGAACGGTTAGAACCCATCCAGATGCTAGGTTCAATAACTGATATCGAAAATGAAACCACGCACATCACTAGTGTGCTGTCAGAATCGTTTAACATAGCTTGTCCACTAAGGAAACCTCATTGTAAAGCTAAGCAACCTTGGATGACAGGTACCTTATTGGATGAACGGAAAAATGTAAGGTCGCTTTTTAATAAAACAAGAAATCGGAACTCGGAAATTTGCTGGGAACAGTACCGTAGCGTTCTAAAGAATTTTAAGAAAAACTGTAGGAAATCTCAGAGAGAGTCGTGGGTAAATTTCACGGAACAAGTAGAGGGCGTGAGTGAAGCGACTAGGATGAAGAAGATTCTGGCCAAATCACATACGCAACCGGAATTACTGGAATATGAAAACGGTAACAAAACTAAATCAATGGAGGATAGTTTAGATATTCTTATGTCGGTAAACTTTACAGGTTGTCTTCAGAATGACGAGGTGGAGGAGGGCACCTCAGTCACAGTTACAAACGAATCCTTTCACATTTTAAATAGTTTAATCACTGAAGAAAAGGTTAAATGGGCAATTGATTCTTTTAAGCCATTCAAATCACCGGGAACTGACGGGATATATCCCGCCCTTTTACAGAGAGCAAACAAGGCCTTCATTAGTAGGCTTTGCAGGTTATACATAAGTTGTCTAGAAATAGGTTATATTCCAAAACGTTGGCAGGAATCAAAATTAGTTTTCATTCCTAAACCAAGTGAAGGTAGTTATGCGTCTCCCAAAGCATACAGACCTATTAGTTTAACTTCTTTCTTACTAAAAACTTTAGAAAGAATTATCGAACAAGATATCAGAGCTGTAATTACAGCCTCGGGTTTCTCATCGTCTCAACACGCTTACTGCAAGGGCAAATCTGTTGAATCTGCTCTGCATCAGGCAGTACATACAATTGAAAAAGGTCTCAGCAACAGGAACATGATTTTAGACATGTTCATTGACATTGAGGGCGCTTTTAATAATGTTAAAATTGAATCGATAATCACTTGTTTGATGAAAAGACAAATAAATCCATGCATTATTAGATGGATTTCTTTTGTACTAAAAAATAGAACCTTGATTGCAGAATTTGGTGGCTCCTCAAAAACTGGTCGTGCACGATGCACGTAATGGTACACCACAGGGGGGAATTCTATCTCCTCTGTTATGGTTGCTCGTTATGGACGAGCTCTTGCAGGACCTTTTGAGAGCAGGGTACTCTATTATCTGTTATGCAGCTGATCTAGCTATACTGATTACCGGTAGATTTGAGTCAACTCTCGCCGAGCTTATGCAAAGTGCGTTAAACCTTGTTTCCAACTGGGCTACAAGAAACGGACTTAAGGTAAACCCGGAAAAAACTGAGACTTGTCTCTTCACGAATAAACGTAGTAAACCCAGTTTTATACTACCAAAAATTGGAACTACATCAATTACTTTAGTTGATAGAGTAAAATTCCCAGGGGTAATTCTTGATAAGAAACTTAATTGGAAGTACCACCTCGAAACCAAAGCAAATAAAGCAATCAGAGCTTTCTGGGCCTGTAGAGGTGCCATTGGCAAAAAATGGGGTTTGTCACCGAAGATTATACATTGGCTTTATACGTGTGTAATTAGATCGGTTCTTACCTACGGATCCCTGGTCTGGTGGAAATCCCTAGAAATTGGATCTAATTTAAAGATTCTAGAAAGAATTCAGCGGCAATGTTGCTTAGGTATTACTGGCGCCACAGCTAGTACACCGACGCGTGCCTTGGAAACCATCCTAGGTATGCAAAGTATAGACCTCTTTGTGAAATATACGGCTGCTAACGCAGCTCTGCGGTTGAAATTAAATAATAATATGGTAACATCAGGTTCGCCCACACCCCATGTCACAATCATTCGTGTGATTGAAGCGTCGGGTTACAAGCTGAATATGTCCAATGATTACCTTCCAAATATGACAATATTTGATGAGGGTATCATAACAAGAATACCGTCTAGAGGAGAGTGGGAGCACAGTTCACCTATTCCCCTTAATAGCACTGTGCTCTACACTGATACTTCCAAAATGGAATCAGGATGTGGTGCAGGAATTTTTTCTGCCGATCTATATCTGAGTGTCAGCATCAGATTAGAAAACCACGCCTCAATTTTTCAGGCTGAGATTGCAGCTATAAAAGCTGCCGCTGAACTTATAGTAGAAACTAATCTGTGTAATAAGAATATTGTGATTTGCTCGGATAGCCAAGCGGCTATTAAAGCACTAGAAAACAGATCTATTAATTCCAAATTGGTTTTTGAATGTCGTACTATCCTTAGGCAAGTAAAGGCAAATAATAATAATTTGCTTATCATCTGGTCTCCCGGTCACAGGGATATAATGGGAAATGAGAAAGCGGATGAATTGGCTAGAAATGGAGCGATAGATAGCAATATCCCAATCTGTCAGATCGGTTACCCAGTCAGCTCGATTAAAAGACTGTTTAAACTATGGCTTGTAGAACAAAATACGTTAAAATGGGTTGCGCTGAACAGTTGTCTTCACACCAAAATGTTCAGGAGTAACCCCAATGCTAAACAATCAAGAAATATTCTGAACATGACTAAACCCATGCTCAGACTGTACACAGGAACAGTCACGGGGCATTTACTATTACGTAAACATGCCGGGCGACTCAGAATGACAACTGAAACACCTTGTAGAGGCTGTTTTGAGGATGACGAGACAGTTGAACATCTTTTATGTCACTGTCCTTATCTGTGTAATAAAAGGTTAAAATTTTTCGGTTCCTATTTTATAGGGGATTTAATAGAATTAAGCAGTGTAAAACTTGCGAAGTTGACAAACTTTATGAAAGAAGTGGGATGGCACGATTCGTGGTGAAAATGGTCAACGTTTCGTAAGGGGGTACAACGGACCGTACGGTCTAGGTACGTGGTTTGGTCGCTTCCATTCCCCCCTTCTCAAACCAACCAACCAACCAAATAAAGTTAATTAAAATAATTAGTAGTTTTATAGAAACTTACAAATTTAAAATAAAAAAATTACTATTTCTAAATCAAATTTAAATACTTTCATTTATTATTTCTTTTTATTTTAGCGACAATGCATCGCTTAACAAAATTAATCGCTTATGGCAAAATTAAGGAATTACAAAAATATTTTAAAAAATAAATAAAATTAAAATTACATTATAAGAAATTTTATTAAATTTTCCTAATGTATGTATTTGAAAAATAAAAACTTATTATAATATAAATAAATATATAAGAAAAAAAAAATTGTATACATATATATTATAGAATAAATTTATTTAAAAAAACATGATTGTTCATTAATTTAAATAAACATTAAGATTAAATACATTATACGCTATACAATAAAATCGATAAAGTTATAAATGTTGATTTAGAAAATGTCGAATGGGTGAAAATATCGACTGTAAAAAAAATACCGACTGAGAAAATGTCGACAAAAAAAATAGAAGAATTTTAGACCAGGACACAGAGATCGAAATACATCGCTACTCCATAGTTTCAACTGGTTCTGCACTTGGGTTTTTAACTATAATTAATCGCCATAGTAATAAAGAGAAAAGGCAAGAAATCGGAAAATTGGATGTCGTTACAGCTTAACACAATCACTCCAAACACAACCTCGGGGGCAGAAGAACCAAGCAGCTCTAGGCGTTTAGCAACGCGTTCACCAGCTCCTAAAAATTTAACTAGGAAATCAATAAGACACCCAAGTGACCTAACATTTGCTTGCGTTTAATTACTATTTTGCAACAATTAATTTTATTAATTAAAATTCAATTATATACAATTCAAAATTATTAATTATAGTAATATTAAATTACATATCAAAGTAAAAATAATCATTATTAAGGCCCATTTGCTGAATCGCATCATTACTATTTATGTTCAACTTAAATGTCTAAGTTGTGCTTACCGGTTTGCACCAACGTAAAAGTAGAACATAAATCTCGTTAACTTCCAAATAACTTAAGTGGAGGATGTAGTAGATCATAAGTAATTTATGATGAGCTTATAGGTTATGTTGAAGTTGAAGTGACATAGTAATTACATAGTAAATGTAAAAATTATTATTTTTCTGGCAATTTTGATTGAAGAATAAAAGGAAACATAAAAAAAGTTTTAAAAAAATTCAAAAGAGTCAAAAAAATATTTTATTATTATGGAGTTCGAACTTCCGGATTTGTTAGAAGACGATGTAGAAATATTAGAATTATTAGAAGTAGGAATTCCTAGGAAGATATATAATCGATATTAATATTTCGAAAATTTTGATGAACTTTCTTTTTACAAAAGATTCCGTCTTACAAAATCTATAACTTTATAGATTAAATCTATAAATTAGGACACCTATTCCTTTTTTTATCTGCCACTGCCATATTTTAATATTTTACTATTGCATAATCTAACTTTTAATTTCAATATCCAATTTTAACACAATAATGACCAGAATTAAAACGAAAAAACTATTTTGAATTTTGAAATTTATGACATTAACCAAAAAAAAAAAATATTTCGATGATTTTAGGAATTGAGGTTGGCTGTGTTAGATGATTTTAGGAATTGAAGTTGCCTGTGTTACATTTTTTTTGTGTCTTTGCTAAAACTTTACTATGAAAGATACAAATTTTATGGTGCAAAGGGAAATAACTTAACCTAATCTTAAATTGTATGTTCAACAAAACTAAGATGTAGATTTATGATGCGATTCAGCAAATGGGCCTAAGTTAAGTATATACATGAAACTTTATATTGTCTTTTTTTTGGGTATACTATTTTCTTAATATTTTTATTGAAACGTATTTTGGAGTAATTCAAAACCGATACTAAATTTAAATAAATGTATATGTAATTAAAAAAAAAATAAAACTAAATATAAAAAATTGAAAATTATAAGTATCTTAATGTTAGTGTTGTAAAGTCAATGTTAAAATTCAAATACTTTTGTTCTATACAAAATAAATAATAAACTAAATACTATAAAGTTCAACTATAAAGTTAGCTTTGAAATTATACATTATGTACTTTGTACTATATTGTACAATATTTTTCTCTCTATAGGAAATATATAAAAAAAATATTAGAATTTATAATAGGATATTAAAAATATAATAATTAAAATGATAATAACTTATACTAAAATAATCAATAATATTATTTATCTTTGTTAAATATTGTATTATGTTACGAAATAATAAAGACAAATACGAGTTGGATTTGGATCAATTTCAAAAGGTTCAGTTTAGGATAGGGAAGAATTTGTACATATGCGCTTCCTGCATGTGCCATCTTGAGACGATTTGTCAGCGTTTGATTGATTTAATAATTATTAAATTGTCGCTATCAAATAACATAATTATTTAATTCACATAAAAAATGATTTGCTTGCACCGGATACGATTTGCAAAAGTTCTTAAGCCTTAATTATTTTAGTTGTCTCTGAGCATAATTATTGATTTGAAAAACGCTGACAATTCGTTTAAAAAATATATCAACTTTCGCCCAAAAGCTAAATTTGAAATTGATTGAACTGAGTATGAGAATTAAATTTAGATCTATCGAAGAAATCAGTCGTTTTATTTACAACAGCAAAATAAAATATTGTTCTGATCTTGACTTTCTTATCCATGAATAATTATCTTTATAACAATTTCAAAATAAAAAAAATAAGAAAAGCAATTATGTTTTATTTTTATTTTTATATTTAATTAATGAAAAATATATTTTTTATTTGTACAATAAAAGAAATATATTTTATGTATATTTCTAACTAATGTTTTATATGTTTATGTATATCACTATAACCCAGAAAATATGATCTATTTTGTGTATTGCTGCCTGGTGGTTTTTTTTTTTAAATTTATTATTTATTTTTTTCAATATGAAATAGCTTATTTATATCTAAATAATAATATAACTAATTAAGAAATATCTATGATTTTCTAGAATATCAGTCTCTAATATATGGTCCTCCATATTAACAAATATCCTTCAATTCAGCACCTACGCACCATTATTATTTTTTTTTTTTTTTTAAAACTAGCGAAATAATTCAATAACTGATTCTATTAACTAATAAATGATAAATTCACACGCAAAAATTAAACATTATAACTTACTTACCGCTAAAATATTCAATTAAAAATAAAAACAAAAACATATTAAGCAAGCCTACCAAGATATTATTTGTTTTAGAACAAATTCAAATAAAACATTAAATTATACTCAATTCGAATTTAAAAAAATGATAGTAGTAATATAAATAAAACTTGCACGTATTTTTATGCATTTTAAAATATTTCGTAAGATTTTTCTTTGTATTAAAGTTAAATAATATTATATATATCAATGTACTTTATAATTTTTTCGTACATTTTTGTAATGTACCGTAAGTATTGCATAAAGGGTAAATCCATTTGCAAAAACTGTCAAAAAGTACATTGGTGAATTGAGATGTTTGCCTCAATAACCTAGAACTAACGGCCATTCCATATACTTATACTTCTATTGTTTTAGTTTGTTGTAAAAATATACGATTCATATTTATTTTACATTCTTTTTTACCGAAATTTACAACTCTCTGTTCAATTAAAATCCATTCTTCTGCTATCAAATAATTATGAATAGATTTTGTGGAAAATTGTGAATGATCAATTTTTAATGAATCTGGTGAATAATACCATAAAATTAAATCAAAATATCCACTATAATATGAAATTTCTAAAAAAAAACGCATTCATAATACGTTTATTATGCTCCAAATTTAAAATAGTTTGTCCAAAAGTATTTAATAAATTTGATGTTAATGTACGATTTTCATTTATTTCATTTGTAAATTTATCAGCTTGTTCAATGTTCCAAAGAAATATTGACACAATAATGATGCATTAAAATCAATTAGAAATAATGAATTTTCATTTAATTCAGTGGATTGTTTAATAAATGTTTGTAAAGTTTCAATATGTTCCATCATAGTATAAATTAAGGTTTTCCAAACAACTAATGATGGTTTCGACATTAAATTTGATATAAATTAGGAAAATGCTCTACCAATATTCTTTGAATTTCACGCAAATGTGATATAATGAAAATTTATTATATTTTTTTGAATTAATTACGTTATCGTCAGCAAATATTTGTGTATTTATATTTAAGTTATTTAACATAATTTTTAAATATAAATTAATTTCATCATCTGTATTTACAATTTTAAGTACATATATTTAATTTTAAATACCTCATTTCCATATTCACAGATCCAACAAAAAACTTATATTAAAAAAATGCACTTAATTATGTTCACCTAGGTAATTTAAATTGCTTTTAGCACACTTATTGATTATTAAAAATTAAATTATTATTAAAAACTATCAAAATATATAGTTTGTTTTTATTTACAAAAAACAAATATGAATAAATAATTTTTTTGAGGTTAAAATTTGTGCTAATTTTTATCACACAAATAACACTAGAAATACACAATGCCCGCACAATTTTTTTAGATTAATTTAATCTACTATTATTAAATAACAATTTTAACTACTTTAAGGTATTTAACAATTATTATTTACCTATTATATTTAACTTTTTCTTCCGAACTTTCAGCGCTTGGTATTACCGGCATTTAATTTTGACGTATAATATTATAATTTCTCTGACTACAAATTTTGGCACATGTATTGTAATAACACGGCTTTTAGTAGTGTAGGTTTCGCATTGGAACATTGAGATGTTTGCCTCAATAACCTAGAACTAAGGGCCATTCTATATACTTATACTTCTATTATTATAGTATCGTCTGTGACTTTGGTTTTTCTTTTTTATTCGATTTTGCATCGCTGCAAATACAAATGTTGAAAATTGTCCAACTTTTGCGTTGCTTTGCGTATCCTTACGTTTGCTATCTCATTGAGAAGAAATATATTTTCCTATAGGTCAACTTTCAACTTATTCTACGTAACTTTTCATATTGTAGAAACTCTATAAGAAAATCATGTCGTTTTCGCCACGTAAACTGAGTCAATTCTCTATACAAGACGCCGTAAAAGTGAGCTCGCTTTCTACCTTAAAAAATAGCAAAAGCTACAAAAAATAATGCCATTTTCGTGCCGTAAAAGCAGATCGATTATGTTATCTCTATTCAACAAGGTATTTTTAATTTATTAGATATTGTAGTGAGCGTATAAGGATTTAACACTATTACATTGCGACAATGTAGACTTCTATTTTTTTAAATGGGATTTACGTTTCAAATAAACATATATTTTTTAAAAAATAATATTAAATATTTTATTTACAGCTATATAAAAACATTTGGCATTATAAATATTAATAACAAATTATTATTTTCAGGTTAATTACCAGGGGTAATACAGAAGCAGCTGTAATACACAATTCTAAATAATTAATATTCTTTGCAATAACTTTTTTTTTTATGTATAAAGAATAAATTTATACATTTGTGTTTATCTTTCTAGAGGTATGTGTAAATACATCATATTAGAGGTAGTGTAGTTTACTTTGGGCACACGGATTTCCGTGTGAAAAATTACTCAGTTGGAGAGGTTTCTATTATTTGCATAATGGGTATGTCGCCGCTAATTCTCGCAAAATGAAACACCGAAGGTTGACTATAAAGTTGCATCATATATTTACGAAATTGAACTACAAAAATAAATGTAATAATGTTAAATCCTTATACGGTCACTACAATATCTAATAAATTAAAAATACCTTGTTCCGCTAATCGTTTTGCTGATATTCGTAATACTATAAATCTGCGCTACCACGACAAAAATGATCATTTAAATTAAATTATTTTACTCGATGATTATTTTATTTTTATAATCCCTCGATGTTGATTTTGTATCCAGATAATATCAGATTGATTCCCACGATGTCGGTCCACTTCTTCGTTTGACGGTTGCAATCGGAAAAAGGAAGGCTTACTCGTCTTCATACGATTCTAGCCCCCTCTTTTTGTTTGAATGCACGTCATTACTTTTTCACCACGCCACTACTACATTGACTTACTTCGCGTGTTCTACGCTTGTTTTTAATGTGGCGCATCATGTCTCTTTTATCTGTCTACTTTGACGTTTTATTCTGATAATTTAATAGTAAATAATAATTTAATATATTTGATATTTTATTTATTTTACGTGATAGCAACCGCTACACTACCCCCTTTCCAGCGAAGCGGCCGAATGTCATATTATGTCTTGTTTATTATTTTCCCGCAACGAACGTCACTCTTTTACCGGCTTGTTCAGATACGTAAACCTCGGCGGATATAAAGGCTGGTTTCAAACGGTCGATTGAAATTGATTGCTGTTTTCCCTCTCTTATGATTACAAAATATTTTCTTAAACGTTTGACTACATCATAAGGAGCTGTAAGCGGTTGTCGGACTTTGTCGATTCGCACGAAAACATACTCTGACGTCATTAAATCTTTAGACATATAGAAATTTTTATTATCGAGTCTGGTTTCGGTCGGTTTTATACTGCGAAACTTCTCTTTTAATCGATCAACGAATTCTCCTGGTGTAAATTCGGGATCCGGGACGTCTGTTAACATGTCTGCTGGCAGCGTTAGATTGCACCCATAAACCATCTCCGCTCGCGTACAACCGATATCTTCCTTTACCGCACAGATCTTCGGACCATTTCGTTATGTTGTCTCGAGCTACTATGGCCGTTTTAATTGTTCGATGCAGTCGCTCAACCAACCCATTTGATTGTGGGTGGTAAGCGGTCGTTCTGATTCGATGCGTACCCAAAAACCTCACTAATTCTTTAAACAACCGCGACTCAAATTGACTTCCGCGATCCGTGGTTATTCGTCTAGGTACTTCGAAACGCACTATATACTCAACAGCTAATTTTTTTGCGCAGGTTTCCGCTAATATATCGCTCATTGGGTACGCTTCCGGCCAACGCGTAAAACCTGTCTATAATTGTCAACACGTAGCGTTTACCCTCCGACGGAGGCAATGGTCCCACTATGTCTATATGGATATGTTCAAAAGGATTCTTTGGTAGGTCAAATTTTTCAAATTGTGTTTTTGTGTGTACTTCTTAATTTTTGCACGCTGGCATGGTACACATTCTCGACTCCATTTCGAAATTTGCCGGTTCATTAATGGCCAGAAATAACGACTGACGATCAGCTTTCTTGTGGTACGAATTCCGGGATGAGTGACATTGTGTAGCTGTTCAAATATTTTTCGATGATTCGTTTCTGAGACTTATGGTCGGTTCTTACCGGATGACGTTCCACACCACAATTTCGTTGTAGTGCCTGGGACTACTATTTGTTCAATTACACTCGATGTCGACTTAGATTTTATTAGCTGTGTTAGTTCCTGATCATTTTGTTGCGCGTCGGAGAGTGAGCGTATAGTATTCTCTGATGTCTCTATACTTGAGTCCTCGAAACGTCCGCCACCCTTTTACATGTTTTATGTCAGTCGAAAACGGTGCAACAAAATGTAAATGCCTTGACTGACGCGGGCTTCTTTGGCATTTAAGTATGAGTCACATACTTCCGACAAGTTAAGTACCGACAAGTTAAGTAAAGTAGCCATTTTGACGTCTTCATATAATTTGTATGAAAAATCGATTGGTCAGTCACATAGTGCGATTCGAAACGAATTGAATCGAGAAAGTTGAATTGATTTCTACTTTTGCGATTCCACTTTTCCAAACTTTTGAATTTGACAGATAATTTCAATTTGACTTTTGCCAAAAAATTTTATAGTTTGGGGTGTTTAATAATTTCATACAATAGTTTTTTTTTTACAATTTAAAATTTAAAATTCACTTTAAATTAAAGAATTCTATGATAACTATTTAAATATATTTTTAA
The DNA here is from genome assembly GCA_963920725.1 of Rhamphomyia laevipes. Classification (NCBI taxonomy): domain Eukaryota; kingdom Metazoa; phylum Arthropoda; class Insecta; order Diptera; family Empididae; genus Rhamphomyia; species Rhamphomyia laevipes. The sequence continues at coordinate 32,056,682 of OY987255.1, forward strand.
ATGTATTTTATCGTGCATTGCCAGAATTACGGATGATTTCTAGAAATTGCTTTGATATTTATTGTGATCCAGTATTAAATGGTACAATTGATAGTAATGATGTTACAAAATTATGGCGTAATATATCTGGTCCTTTAAAAACAGCATTATCGTCATTTAATATGAGAACTGATAATTCCTTAGATGTAAACTTTATAAATTTTAAAAATGACTTATATATAATGTAAAATATATTTTTATTTTGTAGTCAAAGGAATATGTAGATCAAAATATTGAAGCTAATCAAAGTATTAAACGATAAGTACAACCATATCATGCAAAATTTCTTTTGATTGCATCTTTTTTGGCTAGTCACAATGCACCAAAAGATGATAAACGTTTATTCGTTAAAAGCAGTAATAAACAAAGAAAAGACTACAAACTATTAATGCTAATGCTAAGGTTATTTAATGTATATATTGGTACATAATTTATTTTTATTTTTCTATGGATGTTAGGTTCAAGATAAAATGTCTACATCACTGGGTCCTAAATCATTTACAATTGATCGCCTTTATTACAAAATAAACTGCATTGATACGGAGCAATTTTTCTTTGTATTGAAATTTTATCATGTTTAGTTTCCTTAATTGCATCAAATAAAATATCTGTAACAAAAAAATATTTAATACAAATTTTCAATTAATTAATTAAAATTATACTTAAAACAGCAGTTTCTACACATATTTCAGTTCTTATTATAGATGGAGTAATATTTTTATTTAATCGGTCATCATTTACATTAAATTTTGGTTGATTTTCGAGTAGTAAAGCTTTAATTGGTATAATTTCTACATGTTCTAAATCTAAATTACCAAAATTTCAAAAAGCTTCTTTGTTATCTAAATCAACAAGGTATAATCTTACTAATAATTGAATAGTCTTGCTATCAATTTCGGTTGATGTTGTGTTATCTTCAAAGTACGAATTTATTGGCTGTTGTGGTACTTTTGTTTCATACTTCAGTTTTTTAATGGATGATGTTTTCAGACCAATTCTTTCGGATAGTAGATAAGTTGTTGTATTTGAATTCCTTGTACTACAAAATAATCTATGTAAGAACATTAAAGATTGTTTTGAATTTTTAAACATAATTAAGAGAAATCTTGCAAGAACACTTCTGTTTTTTAGGCAATTACAATTAGTAAATATTTTCGTTTTCATCAGCTGATTTTGATCTTCTAAATAAATTTACCGATTTTGTAATTCACTTTAAATTAAAGAATTCAAAGCAATATATTCACAGAAACCAAATTTTCGATATCCCTCTAAAATATTTTTGGCAGTTACTTGCGATTGCGATCGATAGCTATGTGACCAGTCTACTTAATGAATCGAAAGGCTACTTTACTTAACTGTCGGTACTTAACTTGTCGGTACTTAACTTGTCGTAAGTATGTGACTGTAGCTTAGAATTGATGGCGTGCACTAACGGCTTGTGGTCCATATAAATGGTAAACTCCCTACCCGCCAGAAAATATCTAAAATGTTTTATTGTTAAGTAAATCGCTAATAGTTCTCTGTCAAACGCTGAATATCTCGTTTCCGCCGGACTTAATTTCTTAGAGTAAAACACCAGTGGTTGCCACCCGTTTTCGGACTGTTGCTGTAAAACAGCTCCTACTGCAGTATTCGAAGCGTCGGTGGTATAGCACTGTGTTGGGCCTTGTTTAGCGGATGTACCAGCAAAGTACTCTCTGATAATTCATGTTTCGCTTGGTCGAAACGTTGTTGGCAAACTTCGGGCCACGAGAATTCCACCAGTTTTTTATTACGTTTTTGACTAGTCAGCATGGCTAAATGCGAATGAATCGGTGCTAGAATATACGCTAAATGTGGTATGAACCGATGGTAGTAATTGACGACACCCAAAAATCGCTGTATTATATGGATTTTTCCAAATCCAAATATTATTAGGATTTGGAAAATTTTTGATTGCCTCAATTCTATCATTTGTCAGTTTAATACCATTTGCTGTTATCTCGTGGGAAAGGAAATCGAATTTATTTACGCCGAAAACGCATTTTGCTGGTTTTATGGTTAAACCATACTCTGTCAATCTCTTAAAAAGAATTTCTAAGTCACGAATATGGTTTTCTTCATTTTCGCTGGCAACGAGAATGTCGTCGATGTAGACATAAGCAAAATTTACCCCATCACAAACTTGGTTCATAAACCGCTGAAAAGTCTGAGCGGCATTTCTTAGTCCGAATGGCATTCTGACGAACTCTGGAGCTACCGGAATCTGGTTGTAAGCGCGTACCAGGTCGATTTTTGAAAATATGTTACAGCCAGCCAATTTTATGCTGAAATCCTGAATATGAGGTATTGGGTAGCGATCTGGTACGGTGACAGCGTTGAGGCGACGATAATCGCCACATGGTCTCCAATCCTTGTCTCGTTTCTCGACCATATGTGGAGAGGCTGCTTGGAACTTAGATGGACGGCATATTCCTAACTCGACCATATTTTTGAACTCTTTTTTCGCTGCTTCGTAACGTGTCGGATCAAGACGCCTTGGCCGTGAAAATGGAAGTCGTGCAGTAGTTTCGATGTAATGTAGTACCGAATGCTTTATGGGTTGAGCATACGATGGATTTTGCGTTAAGGTCGGATATTTCTTTAACATTTCGGCAATGTGTTTTTGCTATGAATTTTAATAGACGGTTCATTCGTGTTGCGTATCGTTGCGTTCACCGATAGTGAGGTTTCGTTTTCGCATAACTGTCGGCGTGCTAAATCTACTATTATTCCGAATTTTTGGAGAAAATCAGCTCCGATTATTGGTCGTGTAACATCGGCGATGGTAAATATATGATGAAATACGCGGCGTAATCCAAGGTTCGCCTTTAAGAACTTTACCCCATACGTTGCGATGTTAGAGTTATTTGCCGCAGACAATCGTGGTAAAATATCGCCTTTAGCGTTTGGAAACTGTGAACGTGGTAAAACGGAGATGTCACCACCGGTGTCAATTAAAAAATTCAACTTATTTGTCTCATCAAAAATAAAAAGACATTTTAAATGCCTACTGACCGCCGCGTTGTCAGCAGCTTCAACTAGTTTTTTGATGAATTATTATTACTTGTGTTAAAATAACATGGCGGAAGACATTTTGTGGCCTGAGCTCCAAGTTTATAACGGTACCAGCATTTTTCGTGTTGCTTAGGCGGTCCTCTAGATTTACTACGTCTGGGACTGCGGTTTCGTGAAAAATCTCGTTGGTAGGAGCGGCCTCGATTGCTATAACCAAGCTTTAACTCACTAATTTCTAGCTTCAGACTATGTATTTGCTGGCACATTTCAGTCATGCATGCGCAGAGACTTGTAAAAACTTCCCCGGGTTGATTAGCGCTGAGCGGTGCTTGACTGGCCTTGGCCTGTATGGTGGATATAGATTTTTTATTTAGTGTGTCCCAAATTCGGTCGGCCATCGTAATTAGTTGATTCGGATCTGTTAGTTTTGACGCTACAAGGGCCACATTGAGCGTGTTGGGCAATCGCCTCATCCATAATTTGAGTAACAACTCCTTGTTAACTCCTGTGCCAGAATCAGCTAACTGATTTAAATGGCGAAAGAAATCTGACGGACGACGGTCACCCATTACCGCGCTGGCTTCGCTTAATAATGAGATCAGGCGTTGTTCTTTAGACAGATAATTCCGCTCTATTAAAGCCATTTTTAAAGTGTCATAACTGCTGTCACCGCCTTTCACTATATCTAAAACTGACAGAACGATGTGTTGTGGAAGCGCTGCAAAAACGTATTGATAATTTCTTGTGGCGGCTTTAATTTCATTTAATCTGAATAAATTTTCCACCTTTACAAACCACGCTTGGGGGGCTTTTGTCCCATAAATCCGGAATTTTAACTGATTTAGTTTCTGCTAATTCGTCCCTTTCATCCTCAAAATTAGTTTTAGGATTAGGATTGGTTTTATTTTCGCCCACCATTTTTCTTCGCAATCAAACCAGATCACAATAAAATTAATCTTATGTATTACCTTATCTTTGACGAGCTAATCTTTTAATTGTTAATTTATTCAAAAAAAAAAAAAAAATTGCTGGTGCAAACGAAATTCAGTAGTACATAAAAATGTTGTATAAACGATTTAGTTTCTTTTTATATTTATATATTTAAAATTGTTTCGTAATATTTTACTATTTAATTAATTATGAAAATCAAATTAGATGTGATATTATACTGCTATCGATTCGTCGTAACTAAATCATATTCCACAAAATTATATTCGAACGAATATTTAAAAATCTCATTTTAACTAATCCAATGTATATTGTAATTTCTTCTGTGTAATTTATCCGTCTAACCGAAGTTGTAGTTTATCAGTTTTCTTTTAAAATAAAAATTAATTTAATTATAGATCGTTGTAACCGAATTTGAATAGACTGAGCAAATATCAGAAAAACCAAAATATTATCGAAAGTTCGTACGTGCGTCGAACAAAGTATTTTGAATTTTTACAAAAATAATTTTAATTCTTTTTTTGTTTTGTTTTGTATTTCTAAAATTTATTAAGTAATTACCATAACCAAATAATACTTTTAATTCATTTTAGCATTCGTTATATGGTAATTAGAAAGTGAAATAAAATAAAATAAAATATAATAAAAAAAATAATTCTTATACTTAAATTATTATTTATTAATAAATTGTATTAAAACTAATATTTTATACCTAGTATCTATTATGAAATTTACAGCTTATTTACATAGCCTCTATTTTAATTCAGCCTGTATTAAGGCTCTGGCTCAATAGAGCATGAAATGCTTGTCAAAATCAAATACATGTGTAGTAATGCAGTAAGGCCCAATGAGCATGCCAGCATTTTCTTTTCATGTCGCGTTCAAAAAATTTGACGTTCAAAATATTTGATTTTTTTTTTTCATGCTGGCATTTTTTTCATGCCGCTTTCAACATTGAAAAGTTTTAATATTTTATGCCGAATGCCAGCATTTGTTTCAAAACGTTTGAATGTTTCGTATCGTTTGTGGGAATTAAAAAAAGTATATATTAAAAAATATGGCAGATAATGTTGAAAAAATTATAGAATATGTAAAAATACATAAATTTTTGTGGGATAAAAGAGAAAAGGACTATAGAAACCTAATAAAAAAAAACAAAGTTTGGCAAACCTTGGCTGATGAGCTTGGAGTTCCAGGTAATGTTATTTTTATGTTAAGTTAATAATATTCCAAATTACCAAACATATTTATTTGTTTAGTTGAAAAATTAAAAGGGCGGTGGAAAACATTACGAGACACGTTTAGAGTGGAATTTGCAAAAACAAAGAAATTGCCATCAGGTAGTGGATATGTAAAAGAAGTCAAATGGAAATTTTTTCACCAATTACTTTTTTTAAGTGATTCAATGAGGTGAGAGCCGTAAGTACCTAATTGAATTTATTTTATTTATATGTTCTTAAATTCAACTTTTATTTAGAAGTACTTCTAACTATCAAGAAACTTATGATGATGATGATGATTTTCACCAAGAATTGGAATACGCCATTTCATCAACTCCAAGCTGCAGTACTCCCAAATCAACTCCAAGCTGCAGTACTCCAAATTTTACACCAGATATTCCGGAGTTTCTAGATCTGTCAAAAAAAAAAGATACAAAAAAACCACATGATCAATTCGATGATTTTCTGAAAACCGCAGCTAAAGCCATATCGGAAGAAGAAAATGCAACAGAGAATGAAAGTTTCTTTCGTAGTATGGCACTGAAAGTAAAAAATGAAAATTTGAATAGGGATGAGATGGATGATTTCCAAGAAACCATTTTATTTGCGATAAATAAAAAATTAAGAAGTATTAGAAATAACAGAACACAATAAATAAATAAAAATAATAATTCCAAACTTAAAATATTAAATGTATTTGCAATTTATTTTATTTTTTTATTACAATTACGATTAAGTAAATAATCATTAAAAAGTTTTACCATCATATGTCTAGTATTGTTTTAATTATCTTTGCGTAAAATTTATTTTACCTTCATCATTAAGGTAGCGACATAGCTCATCTCTCATTCGAAATGCGGCTCTGCTGGCATTATTTATTCTCCGGAAAGGACACCCCGACCTTAAATTAGCAGTTTCATTGCGCCATTCTCCCTCAATTAGAACATTGTCAACAATCCTATCACCATAACCTTGTGGACAGTATGTGTTGCATCTTTCTTTTAAATAGTTATGCAGAACTATTGCAGCCGACACAACTATTCGGGCATTGATGGTACTCATATGTAAATCATTGAGCAGAACTCTCCATCTTGCTGACATTATTCCAAAAGCATTTTCAATGGTTCTTCTAGCTCGAAATAATCTGTAGTTAAAGTTTTCTTTATCCGCTGATAAATTTCTTCCAGGATATGGTCTCATTAAATTAAGTTTTAATGGAAATGCTGCGTCACCAACAAAGTAGTGGGGAATAACTACATTACAATTTAGAAGTTGTTTGTCAGTTGGAATATTTAAATTGTCAGTTTCCAAAAGTTTTCCAAAGCAACTATCAGCCAGCACTCCACCATCACTGCGACTTCCTTGCGCACCAATATCAACACTGGTGAAACAGTAATTGGCATCACAAACTGCCATTAATATAATGCTGTGTCTACTTTTGTAATTAAAATATTCTGACCCAGCATTCGGTGGACACACAATATTTATATGCTTGCCATCTATGGCTCCTACGCAATTAGGCATATTCCAAATATTGAAGAAGTCTTCAGATACTTTGGACCAATCTGCCTCTGTACATTTAAACAAAACAGTGGGTGACAATTCGTCCCACAGTGCACTGCAAACTTCACCAATAATTTGCCTTACTGTAGTCATACCCATTTTAAATACTAAAGACAATACATGTCGAGCGGATCCATGTGCTAAATATCTAAATTTTTTAGAAATTAATGAACTGCAGCAATAGAAATTTTAAAATTTACTTACAATAATGTCAGTGCAAGCCTACAGCCAGGCTCTATTGATTTTCTCAATGAGTTCTTAATCAATCTATGTTTAATAATATTTAATAAGGAGTCAAATGATTCTGAACTCATTCTAAATGATTTGAAAAACATTTCAGGATCATTATTTTTCATTTGTTGAAAAGTGGTGTTATAAAAACCGTGTTCATCACGATCCATATAAATTTCTCGAACCCAAAACCTACGCTTTTTTCTTAAATTCCTCATTTTTTTGTAGACATTATTAACAATATATGCTATTGAAACAATTTTCCTTATTTTTTTTATTTTGCTTATATTAACTTTCATTTTATATAAATATATATTTCACACTATTAAAATTCACTTTACAACACAAATTAAAAAACATAAATGTAAACAAAACAATAAATGTCAAAAAATTATTATAAGCAGCATGAGATGCCAGCATGAAATGCCAGCATTGGGCCATACCTAGCATTTCATGCCGCGTTTTTTTTTTTTTACATGTGGGCATTTCATGATGGCATTTCATGCTGGCATTTCATGCTGGCATTTCATGCTCTATTGAGCCAGAGCCTTTAGCTTATTATTTTAAATCATTTTAGAATTGAAATATTTTACGTCAATCCAGCATACACTATACTATTTTATATTAATGTTTAATAATTTCAATCAAATAAAAAAAAATCTTATTTAGTGAATACCAATCGATTACTTTTACGATATAAATTTGGTATCTCACTATTTAAATAACAATTATTTAGTTTGGTATTTTAGCAAACTCTAATAAAAAAACTGGATTGTAATAAGGATTTATCACCCCAAATAAAATTTTAAATTTTGGTTAAATTAATTAACAATTTTGTATATTACGGTTTTTATTAGAAAGCAAACCCAAAAAGAAAAATATATATTCTATCATTTGTAGAATAATTTTAAACGTTTATATATAGAAATTTTGCTCTGTATGTTGATTGATGATTTTCTTGAACCCCAGTTGTTTTTGTTAGTCTTAACACTCTACTACTCACTGGTTTAATGCTAAATGTTGTAAATACTTCACTCTGTAATTATGCTAGATGAGCGGTTCCAAGTTCAATATGCTGCACCGTTGAGATTTTGCGATTTTGTCCACAGTTACGATAATCTTCAATTTGATTCTATATGTTAATTCTACGTTGTTGCTGAGCTGAACTTCAACCTTCCGGCATGTGATCAGGTCGGGGTCACCAATTGGCGCCGCTAATTCTCGCAAAATTGAAAATTGAAATTGAACTACAAAAATAAATGTAATGTTAAATCCTTATACGCTCACTACTATATCTAATAAATTAAAAATACCTTGTTCCGCTAATCGTTTTGCTTATATTCGTAATACTATAAATCTGCGCTACCACGATAAAAATGATAATTTACATTAAATTACTTCCCTCGATGATTATTTTATTTTTATAATCCTTCGATGTTTATTTTGCATCCAGATAATATCAGATTGATTCCCACGATGTCGGTCCACTTCTTCTTCTTTTGACGGTTGCAATCGGAAAAAGGAAGGCTTACTCGTCTTCATACGATTCTAGCCCCCTCTTCTTGTTTGAATGCACGTCATTACTTTTTCACCACGCCACTACTACATTGACTTACTTCGCGTGTTCTACGCTTGTTTTTAATGTGGCGCATCATGTCTCTTTTATCTGTACTTTGACGTTTTATTCTGACAATTTAATAGTAAATAATAATTTAATTTATTTTATATTTTATTTATTTTACGTGATAGCAACCGCTACAGGTATATATGAAAAAAACGGCGAATTAGTGAGTCGAAAAAACCGCTCTTATACTTAGAGGGAAATTGTATTTTTACACAAATGACAATGCGGCAAACTCATTTCCAGCGGATCTGTGAACTGTGATTCCAGCTTTAAATATATATGCTTTTTGCTTGCTATCTCCAGTGACAGCAAAGTAATGATAAAATTAGAATTGGAAAATCGGAAGAATCGATTAAATTTTGCCTTAGTGACAGACGTGACAGACAGGGACGGTTTGTGTTTTTTTTTATTATGGGTACTTATAGCTATAGTGCTGTGCATAGATAATTGAAGTAGTACGAAAAAAGTGACAGTTTTCTTCAGCCAAGCGCACCAGTTTCCGTGCGCTGATAGGCTCCTTTTCCGAGTACCCTGTGCGAATTCACGAGCGAAAGGGTACGGCTTTCCGTGTGCTTTGTTTGTTGGGTATATACTTAAATAGATAGCCAACTCTCGAATTATAATAGCAGCGCCACTTTTTAAATTTTTTATTTTATATTCTTCTTATAACAATTTTTTCTTGCAAAAATATGTTGTGCAGCAACAAGTAATTCTTTTTGGAAATTTGCTGCTTCTTTCGGACATAATTCCATAAGAATAACATTCCTTTGACGACATGAGGTACATGGGTTACTACAGCATCCTGAATGATTATTAAAGTTCTAAAACAAAGAGAATAATTAGCAAAAATATTTTTTTTATGTATAAATTATAATTATAATTACCTTTTCATAGAAAGATTAATGATCTACATATTTTCATAGACTGATCTAAGAATGATGGATACGCTAATTTTTGTACAATTACTTCAAAATTCTTGTGCAGCCTTAACTTAAATTTCGTGTTTTGCTCCCGAATCACCTAACATATTAACATAAATACGAAAAGTATTCACTTGGCTCACATCACATCACATCGAGCCATATCTTATTTTATTTTGCTTTTCTCTAAATAGAATATATATATATATATTAAATTATTAAATATAATATTAATTTGATGTTAGATATGATGTTATTTGTATTGAATAGACAAAAAAACACAATTAGAATATTAAGGTTGTATAGGAATAACCTGGTATAATTAAAATCACTAGAGCAGACTAAAAAGATTTAGAATAATTAAAACACACTTTGAAGTCCTGATTATAGACTGATTTATTTATCGAAATTGCAGCTTATTTATATGATAAATTTTGACTTAACTTGTTACATTTCCCACGATTTAATTTCTCAAATTATTATTATTAATAATTAAATTATTTTTGTTCACACAAAATATGTGCTTAAATTGACAAAATTATATTTAATAAAAATTCTAATAAAAAATTAATTTAAGGTAAACCTTCTAATTATATAAAAATTATTAATAAATGATATTCTAATTACAAATAATATTTAATATTACTTAAATTTCATGAGAACATTCTTACACGTTTTTGCTTAAAAAGCTAATTTTTATAATATCTTTATTTTCTGGAAAAAACATATTTAAATATTTTATTTAATTCGTGGGAATGAAATTTATAGACAATTTTAATTTTATGAAACTTATATATCTAGATTTTTATATTAAACATTCTCCCCGCGTTGAAAATACGGAGAGTGATTTTCAAACCATAGATTCCTTGGATTCTCTTATTTCATTATTTAGTGAAGAGAGTGGTGTATACTAATTTCTGGTGGTAATGGATTTGCAGATTTTCTTAGTTTCAAAATAATTATGATGATGACTGTTAAAATGAGGCCCAAGCTTATGTATCCGACAGAATATTGATGAATATCATGAAGTGAGACTTCATTCGGTAGCACTTCTTGTTTTTTCAGATCTTTGAGACCTTTCAAAATGTCATCTTCTTTTACGAGATGACTTTCTGCCAATATACTTGGATGATTAATTTTCTGAATACTTGAAGGTTTTTCCAATTTAGATACTTCATTCAAATTAATAGTTGGAATAAATGCATTGTGGATATGGCTGGAATAAACGTTATGAGCATTAATTGTCATGCCAGGTTGTTTAATAGCACAGTTCGGTGTTAATTTTAATAAACCTTCTCCAGATATTGTTTTGCTGATTACATTTGAATTGCAAACAATGTTCAATATGTATTCCTTATCAAATGGAAAAATCCAATGGTTTGGATGACTTAGTTGAATCCATACTCGCCTTCTTTGATTGCCTTAATGTTGTATAATGGAGATAGCACAGAGTTATGATTAAAAAGACTCATTTCACAATGATTGTTGGTAGAAGCAGTAGTGAAGATGGGATGATTTTGCTTGCATATGTTTCGTCCATCTTGAAGTATGTAGCAGTTGTCTCTTTCTTTCTCATTCATAGAATAAATAGATCTCTATGTAGGTTGATAGCTAGATATGGTGCTGATGGCTCAATATATATCAGTTGATTACCTCTTTTTGTTGGTAGTGGAATAGCCTTGAATAGTTGGAATTGTTCTCGATTTAGCAACGGAATTGTGATTTGAAATATTAAAATGCTATCAGTAATTCGTGTCTTGGCAACTCATTAATTTATATGTCGTGATTATATCATCGGTATTTTGTCCTGGAATTATAACATTTGTAGGTATGTGTTGTTGAATAGTATTTAATTCTTCCCGCAGTTGTTTTGGACTTAAGACCAAAGGATTAATCCTTTCATGAGTTTCTTGATAGTTTGATAATATTAACATTGTAAGTGATGTTAGACTAGGAACTTGCTGCATTGTTTGCATCTCTTCAGTCATATTTACTATATCATTGTATAGTTTTATCATATGACTTTCAATAAGATTTAATCTATTATTTGTATCAACTTCATTTTGTTTCATTATATTGTATGTTGATTCAATGATTGACGATTGATTTTGGATTAGCTTAAGAAGATGTTGTTCATTTCCCTTGGCTTCCATAATTGAATGTTCTATGTTTAAGGCATCGTCCTGATCTAAAGCTCCAAAAAGAGCATGAGCGATGTTGCCTATTATATTTAGCGGAGAGCGTTTATTACGTTTTGATATACCATGTTGATTAGAAATTATGTCATTGGTTTGCTTAACCTTTCGAAATTGCTGCTGTAATTGATCAAGAATACCATCACATAGAACCTTGTCGGTGTTTGTTGCTGTTGAACACAAAAATTTCAACCTTTTTAAACATTTGCGAATATTACTCACTTCTTGCCAGTAAGTTGTCATATTAAAGTAAACGAAAATAGTCCAATCATTATTGATTAAATTAACTGGGCCTAGTTCTTCAAAGTATATTCCTGGTTGATTAGTGAATTTAATAATTTCAACTTGTTCTTGTTTTATATCTTGGCATTTGATTGGCATTAGAAGACCTATTATTAGTAATAAATTCAACAAGGTTGAGCTGATCTTCGCTGGCTTCTTTGATGGTGGTTTTGTTGGTGCTTCATTGATTTTTCGTTTATAGTTTTCTGGTGTTTGAAGGGGAACTGAACTAGGTGTCGTTATTTTAAATGGCTTCGAGTTAACGGAATTTGATACTTCTTTTAATTTGTTAGCAGCAGAACGAATTTTTTCTTCTTTGGTGTCTAAGTTATTAGAACTTGGTAGACAATCTGTTGTGACTGGTAAAGGACAAATTTTTTGTATTGCTCGTTTCGTGATTCCTGTGGATTTTTTTAGTTCCACAACTCGTACTAAATTGTCAGATCCTTTGATAACTTTGATGATCCGTCCCATTCGCCATTTTAAGGGAGGCAAGTTGTCCTCTTTTAATAGAACCAGTGTGCCGATTTTAATATTTGGGATTTCTGTTTTCCATTTATATCTATTTTGAAGTTCTTGTAAATATTCTTTCGACCAGCGTCTCCAAAATTCTTTCTTTAAATATTTAACCAGTTCCCATCTTTTTAATAGCGTTAAGTTGCCTGGTTCTGAAAGTGTATCTGGCATGGAAGTTAATAGTTGTCCGATGAGGAAATGCGCAGGCGTTAGTGCTTCCAAATCATTGGGATCAGCTGACATAGGAGTTAGCGGTCTTGAGTTTAATACTGCTTCAACTTCTGTTACCACAGTATTTAATTCTTCCGATGTTAATCGTGCTGAAGTTAAAATTCTTTTCAGATGATATTTTGCTGATTTGACGGCAGCTCCCCATACTCCCCATAGTCCACCGAAGTGTGGTGATCTTGGTGGTATCGGGCACCACTGGATTCCCCGCTGCGAACAGGTTTCGACAACAGTATCTTTCAATTCCTTACTTTGAAATAAAGAATGAAGATCTTGTAGTTCTGATTTAGCGCCAATGAAGTTTGTAGCATTGTCGCAAAAGATTTTTAGTGGACATCCTCGCCATGCTATAAGACGCTTGAGTGCTCCAATGAATGCTGCTGTTGTTAAATTAGTTACTAGTTCTATGTGCACTGCCTTTGTCGCGAATCCAACAAATACTGCTAGATATGCTTTTGTAGGACTTTACCTCTTACATCATAGTGGATTTTAAATGGGCCACAAAAATCTACACCGACATTTGTAAATGGTCTGGATGGTTGAACTCTTTCAGGTGGCAAATTAGCCATAAGTTGATTGATATGTAGTGGTTTTACATGAGCACATAGTACACAGTTGTGAACTATATTTCGAACTAGCTCTCTACCTTGCAGCGGCCAGAATCTTTGTCGTATAGTTGCGAGTAGCGCTGTTGGACCAGCATGAACATGAGTAAAATGGAGTCGCTCTACTAACATTCGAATTATTAAATTTGAGCTGTTCACAACCATTGATGTTTTGACTGATCAGTTAAAGATGAAGCGTGCAATCGCCCTCCAACTCTGATGATACCTTCATGAATAAATGGTATGAGACAAGAAAGTTTGCTTGTTCTCGAAACTGTCCCAGACTTTGTCAACTGTTTGAAATCATCTTTAAAATCGATTTTTTGAGTTGATTTAATTATTTGTTTTAAAGCTTCATCTAGTTCGATGGCATCTGGTTTTGATGACAGTTTTTTATTTTGAGGATTTCTACAATTTTGCGTAAATCTAATGACAAATCCCATTGTTTCATGAAGTCGTTGAAAAGATTTTTTGTGATCAATCATATTAACGATGTCATCAGGTTCAATATCTTCTGGAGCTATGGTCGTTATATTTGCCACAGCTGATTCAATATTTGAATTTAATTGCTTTTGCCAATGTTCCGGTGATTGTTTTAGAAAATTTGGTCCGTTAAACCAAAGGATAGATCTCATTATCTGTTCTGGAAACACTCCTCTAGATATCAGATCTGCCTGATTCTCTTTTGTCGATATGTGGTTCCAATCTTCTATTTTTGTGCATTGTTGAATCGTTGACACTCGATTAGCTACAAACGTTTCTTGGTTGACTGTTGTAGAGTTGATCCAGGATAAAACAATGGTGGAATCAGTCCAGTACTTGATAGAGTTGATGTTTATTTTTAAAATATTGCTTATGCGGTTGACCAGTGTCGCCATTAATGTTGATTAGCTACAAATGTTTCTTGGTTGACTGTTGTAGAGTTGATCCAGGATAAAACAATGGTGGAATCAGTCCAGTACTTGATAGAGTTGATGTTTATTTTTAAAATGTTGCTTATGCGGTTGACCAGTGTCGCCATTAATGTTGTGGCACATAGCTCTAATCTAGGTAACGATATAGTTTTAACCGGTGCGACTCGTGATTTTGAACATAGCAATTGTACTATAACGTTTCCTTGATGATCACTGGATCTTATGTATATGCACGTACCATATGCCTTTTGACTGGCGTCTGAAAAATCATGAAGCTGGACATTATGAACATTGCTGCTTATCATTATATGTCGTTTAATACGGAGTTTTTCCAAGAGCTTTAAATCCATAATTGTTGTATGAAAATTTTTGCAAGTGCAATTACTGGACTAACGAGCCCTAGTGGATCAAAAACTCTTGCGACATCGGCTAAGATCGTTTGCTTTGTTAACTTCGTTGTCTTTTCATTTAAATGTGTATTGATGGCAAATTCATCAGTCGCTGGATTCCAAGCAAGACCTGACGTTGTTATTGTGTCACAATTTTTTTCATCAAAATTAAAAATTGCCTTTCGGTATTTTGTCGGAATGGTAGCTAACAATTTTTCATTATTGCCGCACCATTTTCTTAGTTCAAATCCTTCTGTGGAGAGCAGCACCTGAATTTGCCGTTGCATTTCTAAAGATTCTTGTAAATTGTTGCTGCCAGTCATTAAATCGTCGACGTAGAAGCATTCCTTGAGAACTTTTGCACCTAATGGAAATTGTTTTTCTTCGTCATCTGCTAATTTATTGAGACATCTGGTTGCTAAGTACGGAGCCGACCTTGTTCCGTATGTAACTGTACGAAGTCTGTAAATTTTTAGATATTCGTTTGTATTTTCACGCCATAGTATTAATTGTAGATTCTGATCTCTTTCGCTTACCAAAATCTGCCGGTACATTTTACTAATGTCGGCAGTGAATACGTATTTTGGTAGCCTAAACTGTAGCATGATTGAAAAGAGATCATCTTGGACAGTAGGGCCGGTATGCATGAGATCGTTGAGCGAGATATTTGTTTCGGTTTTGCATGATCCGTCGAACACCACCCTTAGCTTTGTGGTTGTGCTGCTTGGGCGAAGCACGCAGTGATGCGGCAGAAAATAATGAATTGGTAATAAATTTTGCCGTTCGATGAGTTCCATTTGTCCAAGTGCAAGATATTCTTTTATAAATTCAGAATAGCTTGTTTTTAATTTTTCATTTTTTGATAATCTTTTCTCTAGACTGAGAAATCGGTGATGTGCAATTTCATATGATTTTCCAAGTTTATTTACTGAATCTAAAAATGGCAATTCCACTACGAATCTCCCTTTTGTATTTCTGGAGACTGTTTTTTGAAAATGCTCTTCAAGGCCAATTGCTGAGGACTCATTTTTATGCATGGTGGTTCATTATGCTTGAGTTACATTGTCGCTTTCATTACGCACTCTAAACGCGTTCGAACGCGGTCTACAAAAAGAGTAGACACAATAGAAAACGTAGATGTGGTAAATATCAACTGTTTGTTTACATTTTTTTGAAAGAAAAATATTATTTCTAAATTTAATTTTGTAAATTCTTAAATTCTTGAATTTTAATTAATAAAATACCTTTTGAAATTTTGAATTAAATTGAAATTTTTTTTAAATTTTTTTTAATTTTTCTATATTTTGACACTGCAACGCGCGATGAAAACGAAAAAATTAAAAATTGGCCAACTTTTACGTAGGCTACGTTTAGACTGCGTGCATTGTAACTACTCTCATACAACTCCATACATTTCAACTTTATTGTGACAAATGCTACGTCTAGAATGCGTCTAGAAAGCGTCTAAAATACCTTTTGAAATTTTGAATTAAATTGAAATTTTTTTTAAATTTTTTTTAATTTTTCTATATTTTGACACTGCAACGCGCGATGAAAACGAAAAAATTAAAAATTGGCCAACTTTTACGTAGGCTACGTTTAGACTGCGTGCATTGTAACTACTCTCATACAACTCCATACATTTCAACTTTATTGTGACAAATGCTACGTCTAGAATGCGTCTAGAAAGCGTCAATTGTAATCGCGGTATTATGCTCTAGCTCGCAAAATTTGCGGAGTTGCGCTTCCAGTGATATGCTGATACCACAGAAATATGTTCTGTTGTAATATTGTTAGCTCGTCCAAGTACAACCCATCCAAATTTCGTTTCTTGTAATGTTGGAAGATTTTCATTTAATTTAATTTGTTTGCCTTGACATAAATCGAAGAACAGTTCTGCTCCTATTAGCATGTCGATTCGTTTTGGCTTGTGGAATTCAGGGTCGGCCATTTCAATATTGTTCGGAAGAGGCCATGAATTGATATCTATGTACCGGCTTGGTTGTTGCGCGGTAATTTGTGGTAGTATATATGCTTTTATATTGAAACTGAATTCACCATTTGTAGAAGTAATTCTTACATTTGGTTTTTTTGTGAGTGGATGATTCGGTGTCTCCGATTTCAGAAATGTTGATTTCGTTATTGTTACTAGTCAATTCTAGCTGCTTCGAAATTCTTTTTGAGATGAAGTTCAGTTGCGAGCCTGAATCAAGAATGGCCCTGCATTGTATGGTTTGCCCATCCTGGTTCGATACATTTATCATTGCTGTACCTAAGAATACATATGATTTTGGACTATTGTTTGTAGTTTGTGTTGCCAGGGAGGTAGCAGCTGCTGATTCTGTTGGTGTTTCTCTTCTTGGATGGACATTTGCAGATTGTGAACAATTTTCTTGAGCCATCTTGTGAGAAAATGTTGAGTTTGTTGCACTATTGGGTTCTTTTTCTAAATGTAACAGCGTGTTATGCTTGCTGGAACATTTGAAGCAAGACCGAGATAGGCATTTTGTACTGGTGTGTCCAGTTTTCAAGCAATTGATACATATTTGATGTTCCTTTGCAAATTTTAATCGGTTTGTGGGAGTCTTTTTTAGAAATATTTGACATTTAAATATTTTATGTCCCGTGGCCTTGCAACATAGACATGTTTCATTTTGTTTCGTAACAACGACTCCTGAAGTTTTGGTTGGGATTTTATGTACTCTTTTCTGTTGGGTTCCTGCGTAAGCTTCCATCATTTGAAATCGATTTTCTAAGAATTCCATGAGATCTGCTAGTGTTTGACATTGCTTTGGTGCTTCTAGCGATTGCTCATAAAGTCTATGTGAATCTTTATCTAGTTTCTGTACAAGAATGTGCAACAGGATAGGATCCCATGACGTTGTATCAATGTTTATATTTTTTAATGCCAGCAAGCATTCATTTGTAGTATCATGCAGTCGTTTTATTGCTTCTGATGATTCAAAGTGGATAGTTGATTGCGATAATAATTTATTAAGCCAAGCTGAAACTAATAATCTCTGATTGTCATATCGCGTCTTCAAAATATCCCAACCAATTTGATAATTACTGCTGGATACTTGGAGGTGTTGAATGAGTTTGCTGGCTTCGCCGGTTAGATGGCTTTTAAGATAAAACATTTTTTGTGAGTCACCCATATTTTGATTGTGGATCAGTTGTAGGAACAAATCATGAAATTGAGTCCATGCAAGATAATCGCCATTGAATGATGGTAACGTAATTTTTGTTTTTGGTAATTTTAGCATGTTGTTGTTGTTTGATTTATTGTCTTCATCAACTCGATTCATGAGGAGAACAATAATATCTTGTGTCTGATCTTGAAAATTTAAAACTTTTTCTTCCAACTGATTGTTCCCTTCAGCAGCTAAACTGCTATGAGTCGCACATACTGAAGACCAGTACCCTTCGATGGCTTTACGTTTAACATGGTAAAATTCTGGAGACTGTACTGTCTTCAGCTCTTCTATTGTACGTTTAAGAAGATGGTCTAATGCGTTAAAGTATGCATTTTGCATATTTAATAAATTATTAACATTAACAACTGGAACTGGAGCTGGAGTTAAGTTTGAATTTGAACTTGTTTTAGCGTCATTTCGTTGTTCCACAGCTAGAAGAGCGTTATCTAATTTTGCTCTAAGAGTTTCATAAATGTCTTCTGCTCGATTATGAATTAAATTTGTGAAGTACTCTGCAGTTGGATTACTTTCACGATATGTTTTCTCAATGAGTCCGTCTCGGTCTTCAAATGTTTGCCATAGATCTTCCAATCGGTTAAGTCTCGTTTCCAAATAAATCTGAGTTTTCCTGGCTGCTCCATCTTTTGTAAAGTTGATATGCAGCCTTTCGATTTGCTTCGTCAAAGCTTTCTGTTCATTAATTAGTGAATCCATAGTACCTTTGTTTATGGTTAAGAACGCTTAACTAGGAATATGAAAATCACGTCGGGGTCACCAAAATGTATAGGAATAACCTGGTATTCTCTATATTGAAGTTATATTTTATATATATTTCTATTTGAGTACCAGATAGAAATTATATATGATGATTGTTGGCTATGGTTTTAAACAGCTCTAATTAAAATCACTAGAGCAGACTAAAAAGATTTAGAATAATTAAAACACACTTTGAAGTCCTGATTATAGACTGATTTATTTATCGAAATTACAGCTTATTTATATGATAAATTTTGACTTAACTTGTTACATTTCCCACGATTTAATTTCTCAAATTATTATTATTAATAATTAAATTATTTTTGTTCACACAAAATATGTGCTTAAATTGACAAAATTATATTTAATAAAAATTCTAATAAAAAATTAATTTAAGGTAAATCTTCTAATTATATAAAAAATATTAATAAATGATATTCTAATTACAAATAATATTTAATATTACTTCAATTTCATGAGAACATTCTTACACGTTTTTGCTTAAAAATCTAATTTTTATAATATCTTTATTTTGTGGAAAAAACATATTTAAATATTTTATTTAATTCGTGGGAATGAAATTTATAGACAATTTTAATTTTAAGAAACTTATATATCTAGATTTTTTATATTAAACAAAGGTTAGAATTTCAAATACATACAAATTAATTTATAATAATAGAAGTATAAAAATATTGTTTTTATTATTTTTTTTTATATATAGAACTTACCCATAACTTAATAATATTAAAAATGTTTTAAAATTAAATATTATTGTTTTATTATTTTATTTTTATGTGTGTAGTGTGTGCAACTTATAGCGACATTATTATTGGAAAATCTTTCATAAAGTTTAGCTTTATACAAAATGTCGTTTCCAAGTGAAAATTTCATAAGGTCTGACCTGCAAACTATATAGTTATTTCAATTATATGGCTCACTATATATTGTACAAATTATACAACATTGCATTGCATAGTAATTTGATAACATACTAAATCGCAAAGTTTTTAGAGCTGTTTCGAAGTCCTGGACTATTTGCATTTTCAAAAACTTAGCCGTGTCGTGTGTCGATGTCAAATCGATAAATTTCTAAAAACTTATTTCTATATGTATAATAAAAATTTATAGATTTAAAATTGATATCAAAATGTTTAATGATTTAATGAAAAAATGAAAATTGCTCAAATATTTTTTTCTTTCCATCTTTCAGAGTGCAGAAAATTTGCTTCCAAAACTTTGCTCAGCAATATCTTAAAATAATTGTTAAGGTGGTTTTACATATCCGCCGATTTTAGTCTGCGGCAGGCAAATTTTGTTCGTCGAGACTAATTTTTCCGCATGCTGATTTACATTTTCGCCGCATTTTGTCTTCAGCTCTTTACACACACAATGATGTTTTTTATAAAGAATCAGCAAAAACAATTTATGTGTCAAAATATAAAATCTATCTTTACATACAATGTGTTGGTATGCGTGTCCGCCGCGCCGAAAAAGTTAAACTTGGTTCATCTATTCGGCGCGCCGAAATATCGTCGCAGCTCTTTGTTTTGATTGGGTGCTATAGTTGGTCCGTAAGCCGATACATTTATTGGACCCCAACATAGATAATATATACTTAATAGATCGCCAACTCTCAAATATCTATAACAGCGCCACTCTTACATAGAAATTGAAATGGGAACTAAATTTTTCATGACCCTATTATTTTTTTTTCACTCCCAACCCTATTCTTTTATTTTTTTTTCTCCCATAACGCCCATAACCTTTTTTTTTTTTTTTTTAAATTATAAATAAAAATAAATAAAGAAAATAATTTATATTAATTTTTTTATTTTATTGATTTTTCTTTTTTTACAAAAATGTTTTTGGTAATATTTTAAGGCTTTTTTTTATTGGGTCATCCATTGCTGCCTGCATCCTCGAGGAACCGGAAAGTTTCCTGTTGAGTCCATAATAATAATTATGTATTAGTAGTTTTATACAATGTTTGGTGGCACTTAAATTTTCGCAATACGGAACACATTTAATTCCATACATTTTTATAATTGTCTTAACTGTCTTTGTTTTTTATTTTTTATACACTTTTCCTTTCTTTTATTATTTTTTTTAATTTAAATTCACAAATATATTTTCTAAACACTGATCAACACAAACGTTTTTAAATGTTTGTAATCCATAACATCAAATATAAAATTGATAAAAAATTGCTAAAAATTAAAAATTGATAAAATGACACTAAAAACGACACTAGCGCTGCTGAAATTGAAATCGGAAATAATGTCAATTTTATAAACCATTTTCTTATTTTCTTCGAAGTTGAACGGCCGTGGACCCCAATCAAATATAACATATGACTTTCAATCTAGTCATGTCGTCTTTCTTGAAATACTTTGTTATAGCCCGAGCAGAATCAACGCAGAATACATACGCAGCCTACATAAGAAATCCCAAAAAAAGTTAAAATGTATGAAAATATATGAAACCGATTATAACAAACACAGCCTACGCAACCTCGTCGCTGAATCGAGAAAAAAGTTAACCAACTTTTAACTTTTTTCGTAAGTAAGTACGCTGGGAAATGTCACATTAATATCAGGTAGAAAAATATTGTTAGTGTAATAGTGGATTCATAATAGAAAGTTAGCGCAGCGCAATGCTACTTTCAATAGTTAAACTATATGAAAATAGTACTATCAATTCATAATGGAAATTTCTTTGCGCAGCGCAGCGCACTTCAATGTTCAAGTTAATCTTTTCGCAAAGCAACGCTGATAGATCTCAAAATTTATTATTTGACACATAGTTGGTTGTCAAAAAGTTGGTAAAATAAAATAAAAAAAGTTTGGATAAAATTTGTAAAATAATAATTATAAAATAATTATAAAAATATTTAATTTTATTTTATTGTGTATAAAATTGTGTTAATAACATAGATTTTGTTCTAAATATCGAATTAGAAATGTCATTTAACGCTGTATATATATATGTGTTGTGAATTGAAAAAATATTAAACCGATGCGTTAACTTGCGCTAACTTTGATAACATTATGAATCCACTATAAATTGGTAGGTAGAAATTTTTTTTCGCAGCAAAACTACTTTTGATTGTGTTCGGTAAATATTTTTTCCTCCGTTGGCTGCGTACACAGTTGATTCTGCTCGGGCTATAATGCATAACCAGATCCTATTATTAATTATAGTATATAGGCTTCCCCAAACCAGCGCGTTTTTTTTGCGGCAGCGTCGCGTTTTTTTGCCGCAAAATTTAATTACATGGCGGCTTATGAATGTGCCCACACCAACGCGATTTCCGCGCGGTTTTACAGCGTTTTTTTGCCGCAGATATACATACAAATTTTTTCCGCAAAAAAAACGCGGCAAGCAGCGTTTTTTTGTAAAAATCGCAACAAATATCAAATTTTTTTTTTTTGTTGTCGATTAAAAAAATATTTTTTTGATTTTGTTTGAAATAAAAATGGAGAAATTGGATAAAATGGAAAAATTGATTGAAACAATTAAGAAATATCAAATTTTATATGATCTATCCAATAAAGAATATAAAAATATTCGTAAAAAAGACAAAATATGGGACTATGTACGATAATACAATATTAACAATTTTTTGAAATTTTTATTAATTAATATTTTTGTAAAAAACTACAACAAACTTCGATGTAACTTCAAAATAAATATGTCAAGTTATGACTTATGACATATTTATTTTGAAATTTAAGAGCGAATTTTCGCCGCTTCGGTGTGGCCTAATATGCGATATTCGCGCGATTTCCGCGCGGTTTTTTTATTCGCGCCGCTGCCGCAAAAAAAACGCGCCGGTTTGGGGAAGCCTTATAGTTGGTTTTGGTATATCATACCAAACGCTACATAGCTACATTTACTACTTTAGTTTTAGTACAACATTAAGCATGGGCTACATTGTTTCGGTTGGTTCAGTGGGTTCAGTTTCGATTCGTTTCGAAAAGTTCAAATTTGACGTCTCCATATATTTTATATGGGAAGACGATTGAGTGGACACAGGTCGAACCGGAACGAATTGAATCGAAAGAATTTGGAACGATTGGAATTTTGCGAATCCAAACTGAAGGAAATGTCAAGAGAAATGAAATTAATTTGACTGTTTCAAAAATAACAAAAACAAAATATATGTGGTTTAATCGATTGTGATCGGTAACTATGTGTGCAGTCTACTTAACCGTCGAATCGAAACTGAACTGAACTGATAGGAACAATGTAGCCCAGGCTTTACTATATAAATTTGGAGATAAATAATTTTCTTGCTATTTTCTTGTTTAGTTAAATAGAAGTTTATTTCGCTAGCTGCTATACCAATACCAAACAAATATTTTTAATTGAGAAGTAGATGACCAAATAATTTAAAGATTATCAAAATAGTCTATAATTTCATCACAATGGATGCAAGTGTTGGTTTATATTAGTTGATTAGGGATACTATTACTTTATATTCATTTTAGGATCAGAATAACCAAGGTGAAGTTGAAAATGTACGAGTCGTGGTTCGGGTACGGCCATTAGATAAAATAGAGTGTGATAGTGCTGCTAAAAATATTCTAAAAACTGATCTGATCACTAGATGTATTTCTGTAATCAAACCGAATGCTACTTCGAATGATCCAGCAAAATGTTATTACTACGATAATGTTTTTGGCGAAACTTCTAGTCAAGTAAGTACCATAAATCCAGAAAACGATGAAAAAACAAATTTAATTCAAAATTATTTAAATTTAACTACGAATATTTTATCGTTAATCACTATTTGGATTTAATACAGATTATTTATAATTCAATTTCTTATAAATTATCTCCTACTTAACTTGAAAGACTAATATAGTTTCGATTTCGATTATTATATATTTATAACACCTTCCGATTAGTTGAAAATATACTTCTAAATAATTAATACCTACATTTGTGGAAATATAGAAGTTAATTCGAAATAGGCCAATTTACTTCAAATAAAAATAAGAAATTTTTTAATACTCTTAATAAATTTAAAATAGTTAATATTTCAAAATCTATAAATCAAAATCTCGTAAATTAAAATTAACTAAATTCACATTTGTATCAATTATAATAATTTTTCACTTCTTTTACCTCAATTTATAAGTATACAATAAAAAATAACATTTAATATAAATATTATAAACTTTGAATTAAATAAAATAAAAAAGAATTTATATATGTAAATTTTCTAATACATTATATATTGCATTGATATCATGATCAGCTGTAACATAATTCGAATTAATGAAGCCGTGGTCCGGATCTTCAGCTGATATTGATACAGTAGAGTTAGTATATAGTGTATTGTATATGGTCTATTTAAACATACCATAATATTTAAACGATATAAAAAAAATATTTGTTAAGTTATTTGGTTTTTTCTATTTATTTAAACTTTGATTTTATTAATGTATTAAAAATATAATATTTATTTTGAACAATATATTTTGAGCAATCATTAAATTAACATTATAAAAATGACATTATTTAGATATATATAACATTAAAATTTAAGTTTTATTTTAGTGCTTCGTATAAGTATTGAAATTCAATAAAAAAAGAGAAACAATAATTTTCCAACTATACATATTAATTAAAACGTACAAAATATCCAAACTATCTACTTTTATGTAAAACATCCGACTGGAGTCCACGAACAAATTTAAATTATTTTATGTCCAATATTTTAGTTCTTGTATAAAACTTTATTTTAAATTATTCTTTTTACATATAGAGGGTATCACAGTACGTATATGCCATAACAATATCTAGCTGGTTCCTAGACTCATTTCTTGGAAAAAATCACTAGATATATACAAAAGTATACAGTTACAGAATGGCAGCAATTTTGAAATATTTTGGGTACTAAGTTGTTAAATTTGTTAAATAAACAAATATATATTTCTACAAATACTAGCAACAGCAATAGACTTGTTGTAAAGGCGCAAGTTCCTAATCATGTATATGTTTAGATATATTTGCAATCGGGTTTTTCCTGAAATTAACTTAGGAACCAGAGCTATAAGCATGTCAAATAGGTACTCTGCGATACTCTGTATTCAATTTTCTTCTTTTTTACAATTAAATTTCAAATACAATTAATGTTTGTATTATAGTTTCGATGTAGCTATATTTTTCAGAAAATCAGGTTGATATGTATAATAATTTTGAAATTGTTTGTGTTGATTAATTGCATGCTTACAATATTTTATTTTTTTTTTAAAATTTTTTTAAACGTACTTATATTATTACAGTTGTTTAGATTTTAAAGTAATATTACATAATTGAACATGGGTCCATTATTCTATATCACCTCGCACTCCCCAGCTTATTGTTAATAGTAAATCTATTAAAAATATTAGGGATGTTAAAACAGAAATGCCACCAACAGCACAAATAAAATCCAACCTATAAAATATTTGAGAAATTTAATATTTATACGAAATTAATTAAAAATTTTAATACAATTTTTCTCGTAAACTAGATATTTGTTTTTACGAATGTGATCACAAATGTGATAGTTTCTACACGTTATAATTTGGTAGTTACTTAACTTTAGTTGACTTGTTGCAAAGATATTAAAAATATAATTAAAAAAATAACCACTTGTGATAACATTAGGCTCTGTAAAAAATACAAAAATAAGCACGTGCAATACCATTTCACAAAAAAAATACAAGTTCATCTTAATTATACTTCGAATATCTTTGCTTGTACAAGTAATTAATTAAGTTGTAAGTTTTACACTCAAATGTGATTTGGAAGTGAAAATATATGTAAAAAGGCGTATTACCTGTTTTATAACACGCAAGCAAGTAAGACACACCGAAGTTAAACAAAGTCCAGAAAAATATTAATATTAAGAAATGATAATAGGGGTTTATAACATACATATTGATTATAATAGGAACAAAATTATTATTATTATTATTTTATTTTTAATAAAACTAACTATACCAAATAATTTGTTAATAAAACTCATTTCCCTCTAGTTAATAACACTTAACGTTAATTTAACCTTCAGCATTCTTACGGAATTCGTAACATTCGCACGTATCTTATAAATATTCAATTACCATTTCATACCTTTTAATTTTTACGATTCTAATGTTAAATTTAATTGATATTAGAAAAAATTGAGATTTTATGTGTTCAAAGAAATTTGCGACGAGATTGATACACGAAGATCAGAGAAATTTGCGACGAGATTGATACACGAAGATCAAAGAAATTTGCGACGAAGTTGAATTTTGACATTTAAGAAGCAAATATTTCAGCTAACGTACATTCCATAACTTTAATTCAGTTAATTAAAAATTTAATATTCAATAATTTTCTGGACAAACAATACTCAATATATTCAATTCTTTTTTTTTTGTTGAGATTTGTTATTGATGAAATTGAATTCAGAACCCCTTGCTTTGAAGAGTGAAAAATTTCAATAAACATCCAATGGCCTAAAGTAGTTACTTTATAACGCCAGCTCTTGTTTGTTGAAAAGCGCAATACTTTTCTTAGTTTTTTTTTTAACTTTACCAGCTGGCAATTGAAACTTCAAAATTACTGCTGTCAATTGAAAAATACCAATATTGGTATTGGTAAATGGCGGGGTAGATCTAGCTACAAATCGAGATTTTTGAAAAGTGATCTAAATAAAAAAAAGATTGATTTTTTTGGTCAAAGAATACTAAAACTTGATCTAGATAAAAAAAATATTGTTTATTTTTGAAAAAAGATTGATTTTTTTGGTCAAAGAAATTTAACATTAACATTCTTAATTGTGTCTTGCGGTGGTATAAATCAGACATACGTAAATGAATTTTAGCTTCTACGCAGTAATATATTATTTATAGAAAAATATGTTAATTTTTTGATTTTATTTAAAACATGATTGTATACAAATTAAAAAAAATCATTGTATGCATGTTTTCGTATATTTTATCATTATATTCATGGTTTATTATATAATAAATAATACCTCTGAGTATTTGGATGCCAATAATTCCTTTCTTTTATATTTGTCCATTCACGTAATAGTACAGCGGCTGATGCCACATATAATATAAATCCAACCAGTGACCATATTGCAGACGATTTCCAAAATATTCTGAAAAAAAAAAATTGTAACATCTTTATAGACAAAGTCCATTTTTGTACGTCTTTTTGTCAGTTTTGAAGTACTAAAAAAAGAAAAAACTCCGTAACACTCCGCAATTTACGGCTTGTAAACCTATTTTTAGTTATTTTTTTTTCATTTTCCATGATTATTACTTGTAAATATTATCTAATTATCATTTGATTTAAATTAAAACTATCAGGTTGTATGCAAATAATTAAAAATTCAATTTACTCTATATTATTGGGCAGCTCCCATCCCACTTTTTAACTTGCTGCAATTCGTGAATAGATAGTTACTCACTATATAGACCAAATATAATTTTTCTGATATGGTATTCAGAAAGACAATATTAAAAAACAAAATTCATTGAGTTCTCATATTTCGAATAAAAAAGCCTTATTGAAAATTATATGATTTTAGTTTTTTAAAATTTCATTTCATTGCATTCGGTGGCAGATTTTTAGAACTGAATATATTAATTAGTATTTATATAAATCATTTTTTAAAAATTAGATAGAAACTTTATTTCCTAAAAGACTATGTTGTCGCTCCCTACAAATAAAATAATTTAATTTTACTTATATATAGTCCATATTATATTGATCTTTAATGGGGTTGTAAGTTCATATTTACTTACGTTTCATTAAGTAATTTCGATAATATAAAAATCACTGTGTATATAATAAATGCACCAAAAGTGGCGTAACAAAATGCTATTGTTCTTTGTGATAATAAATGTTTGTAAGAACTGTGTACAACTGGATCATCAATTAAACCTATACAGAAAATTATAAGTATCTGAAAAAATAATAAAATAAATAAATTGTGAAAATAAAGACATTTTACTTAAATACCAGTTCCGTCAATTTTAGATAAACTGATCCAATTTGAACAGATTTGTTAATCGTGCCAGATGTGTTCGATTCCTCTTTCAAAGGCATTTCAATATGTGATATTTCTGAAATAGTATCACATTAAAATTTTTTTAGCTCTTCTGTGGTTTTTTTTTAAAGTTGATTAATATGTAAATTTTCAATTTAGCCGTTTTATATATACTTTATTTAGCAAAATATACTACATTTCAAACTTTCTAACAAATTAGCTATCAATCTTTTTTCACAGTATATTAAAATATACAACACTATCAGTATAGCTAGTCCAGTGTATTCTCCTTTGTGTATATCTAATGTCTAGCTTAAATTTGTTAGTTTTTATTTTCTTATTTTTTGCTAACGCAACAGCTCATGTGTGCTTAGCCGTCTTTCTAATGTTAGAGATTTCGTTCCTGCTATCCCAATTAATTAAACCAACTAACAGCTTTTAATTGTTAAAATTACATTACATATTATGGCCACTCATTTAAAGCTGAGTCAACTACATATGTAGACTCGTGAAGTGCAATAAAGAGCGATGTAGAAGAAAAAAAGGAAGGACAGCAATTGTGTAAACCAAAAGAAATATAATATTTCGCCAGTTACAGGTGTGAGAATTTAATGATCTTAATGACAGTTTTTCTTAAAAACCCAAAAAACGAAAACAATAATTATTAAATGTAACATGTAAAATGTTTGAAAATTTAAATTTAGCTTTTTTCTTGATCTTATTATGCTTAAATGAGTTTTGCAGGACTGCAATAAAGTTCAGAAAAAATATCAAATGTAGGAAATGATCCATTTTCAAGTAAGTCTGTGAACTGTTAAAATGTATGAAGTTATATGGAATCAGTTATACTGTACGCCGTAAAAGTTGAGATGATTTTGGCGCTGACAATACTAAATTCTAGTATTTTTTTTACAATACTCAGGATTTTAATATTTTTGCGACAACAAAATACACATAAGATATTTTATTAATGACCGTTATAATTGAAGTAAACTCGACTTTCGCTTCTTCTCGACTTTTATAGTTCGGTATGATTGAAGTCGCCAAAATATCGAGAGTTTTAGCGAATATGATTGAACTCACTACAGTCTCCCATTTACTCGTCCAGAATTTCTATGCGAGAGGAACAAATTTTTTAAAAAGAATGAAAAGTTGGAATTTTTTTAAGTAAGAATTTATAGTTTATAAATTATAAAACATTTGATGTTAAAAAGTCCGTCGAGTCGAAAAGCGTGGCGAGAGACGAATCGAGAGGTGAATAGCGGGCGAACTTCAATAAGAAGGGCCAATATTCACTTGTTCCTTTTGTGTTCATTTGCCTACGGCTAGATATCTGATTTTTTTTTGCACTTGTTATAAAAAAAGAATATGTATTTTTTTTTTTAATAGTAAATGCATATAGTGCGTTTTTAGTAAAATTTGTTATCTTAAGCTATATTACGATATCAAAACTATTTAAAAAAGTGCCGTTTTTAGTTAATATATCAAATACAGGATATTTAATTTATAAAATTAGCTATAGTACCTATTCCTTTTAAATAATGCATGATTGGCGTTGCAGGTGGAGATTTTCCAAATACTATTAAATGAAATATTATTTAAAATTTATTAAAGAATTAAATTTTCTTAGTACATATTATTAAATTTAATCTTCAATTAATTGTTTTAATTATTTTTCAATGATTTTCAATGTTCATTGTTTTCTTAAAAAAATTACAGAAAGAATTACAATTGGATGTACTGGAAATTATAAATAAATTTGCCTCAATTAAATTGAAATACATATTTTAATTTGTTTTAATTGTGCATTATACATTAATTGGTGTATTCATATTTAGCCGCCATATTATTTTATTTATATATGATAACAATAAATAAATAATTATATATATTTTATTATATTCTGACTAACCAAATAAAACACTGTAAAACTATTTTAATTTCGATGAATTTATTAGAATAAAATTCATTGAATCATTTGATTACTATTACAGGATCAAACGATGAATTTATTAGAATAAATTTCATTGAATCTTTCGATTACTATTACAGGAACAAAGTTTTTGGTAATAAACCCTGTATATTCGGTACTCTTGGTATTTTTCGACAAAAAAAAAATCAATTAACTGTCAGTGTGTTATATTAAAAAAATTAAAAAAAAAAATTATAATTAACAAATAATAAATAGTCTAAATACGATTAATAGTTTATTACATAGTTTAATTACTATCAATAGTTGAAAAGATCGCCTCTTAATTAGTGTAATTATTTGTAATCAAATCGTTTGGGTGGCTAGACCTAACGTATGACTTAACTAATATAAAGTATTTAATGAAATCGAGTATTTTGTATTTTTAAATACTCTGTTAGCAGTACCACCAAAACGTTGCTGACAATATTAATTGAAACGTTTTTTTAATTATATTTAAATTTTAATTTTATTTATTTGTTTGTCATCAAAGCATATACACTTTCTTAGACTAAGATATAATTTATAAATAACTACTCTACAATACTAAATAACAATAAAAATTTAAAAAAAAATAAAAATAAAAAAAAATCAATTAAATATTAAAAAAAAATTAAAATTAAAATTATAAAAATTAAACTTATTTAACTAATAAAAACAGCAAAAGAAATAAAAAACAATTGAAAGAAAGAAATAAAGAAATAAAGAATAATTATGACTGACGTATATTAAGCAATATTCTTTGGACAGAATTAGCTGACATATTGAAATTTACATACTCATTATAACGATTAAATTCGGACATTAGACTATTTAGACCAGATAACACATTATAATTAGTTCTACCAAAATTTGTATTAAGGAACCGATGTTGACGAGTACATCTAATTGGAACATTAATATTAAGTAGACTTAGCAAATCGGACGAATCAATTTCGAACGTTATTAATTTAAACACGAAGACTGCTTTCGCCACTGATCTCCTTACAGATAAACTATTTAGATTCAGCAAATTTAATCTACACATATATGACGGTAAATTATTAGAGTCAACCCAGGGAAGACCTCTTAAAGCGAACCTAATAAATCTTTTCTGAATTGACTCTATACGATTAATATGAACGCAATAAAAAGGACACCATATAATAGACGCATATTCAAGTACAGAACGAACAAATGCGACATAGAGTGTTTTGATGGCGTAAGGGTCCGAGAAATCACCAGCATATCGTCTAATCAAACCCCACATTCTATTTGCTTTATTAACAATATAGTCAATATGTAGGGTATATGATAATTTCGGGTCCAGCAAAACACCCAAGTCTTTAACACTAGATACCCGCGTAACCAATTGATCCCCAATAGTGTACTGGAATAAAATTGGTACTAAACGACGAGAGAACGTGATGACGGAACATTTACTAACATTAAGTGACAAATGATTTTTATTGCACCACAGA
The DNA here is from genome assembly GCA_963920725.1 of Rhamphomyia laevipes. Lineage (NCBI taxonomy): Eukaryota > Metazoa > Arthropoda > Insecta > Diptera > Empididae > Rhamphomyia > Rhamphomyia laevipes. The sequence continues at coordinate 32,087,817 of OY987255.1, forward strand.
TGAAATTTTGACAAAATACTGTTAAGATATTGAAAAGAATCCGAATCTTTCCCTGAAATAAATATCTTAAAGTCATCAGCAAACATTAGCAGATTACAATCAGGCAGAAACTTTACTATATCATTAACATATAGAATAAATAATAAGGGTCCTATATGGCTGCCTTGAGGAACGCCAGAAGGTACTGGAAATTCGGACGAGAAACAGTTAAGGAGATTTACATACTGACATCTATCACATATCCATTTAATAAAGATAACTGGAAAACCTAATTTTTGCAATTTGAAAAGTAATAATTTATGATTGATCCTATCAAAAGCCTTACTAAAATCTGTGTAAATTGCATCAACTTGATTTCCTTTCGTAAATTCGCAATTTATAAAATTTGTAAATAACAACAGATTAGTAACGGTAGATCTTTTTCTCATGAAACCGTGTTGATAATTGCAAATAATAGATTTACAGTGAAAATAAAGCTTATCAGTTACTAGTGCATCTAAAATTTTTGGTATAATTGACTGTTTACAAATCCCTCTGTAATTTTCAATATTATTTATCCTACCAGATTTATGTATAGGAACAATAAATGAACTTTTCCATGCAGATGGAAAGCAACCAGTCGTTAAAGAAACATTAAACATATGACACAGGACAGTATGTAATGAGTCAGCACAATTACGGATAAATGCAGACGGTATACCATCCGGTCCAGGATTATAATTATTATCGAGATCATTTATAAAATTAATGGTTTCTTCAGGAGAAATTAAAATATCATTGAAAATTAAATTAGATGCATTACCCATATAATCAAAAAACGATTCATCAATGACAGAGTTATCGGAATTATAAACAGTTTTAAAAAATTCGGCAAATAAATCACATGATTCTTGAGCTGACTCAGCAATAACATTCCCAAGATTAAATGATGATGGATAACCATCATTTTTCTTTTTTGATTTCATGAACTGCCAAAATTTTTGGGGACACTGTTTAATAGAATTCTGAATATTTCCTATGTAGAGGTAATAGGCATTTGATAATGCAGTCTTGAATTCTGACTTAATTCTACGATAAAACATGTAATCAACGTCCAACATGCTAAGCCGCCATTTTTTGTAAGCCCGATTTTTTAAAATTTTTAGATTTTTAGTTATTTCGTTATTCCAGGGACAAACGTCACGTACAGTGCCTCTAACCAGAACAACTGGAACAAATTGGAAAATAATTACGTTAATTACTCTATAGAATTCAGAGCACAAATCATTTATGCTATTGGACACAAAAAAAGCACCCCAGTCATAACTATTCAAAGCATTACAGATATCATTATAATTTGCATTTTTAAAATCAAAACAGAAAGAATGTATATGTTGATAAGTGTTAACAATATTAAGATTACAAAATAAATTTAACGAAGGATGGTAAGCATCCTCATTGACAAGTGGTTCAGCACTTCTTGAGACGAAATTTTCATCAGTAACGTTTGAGAAAATCAAATCTAAGGTACGATTCTGGTAATTTTGAATCGAATTCAGCTGCACTAATCCGAGAGCCTGCAGCGTGTCCACTAAACTAGTCTCCGTTTGACTTACAGCATTTACTGGATTAAGAAAAGTGTAATCAATATCTCCCGGAATCCAATTAATTCTTGGTTGGTTAAAATCACCAAAAATAAAAATAATATCTGATGATTTCATCAATCCATCAATATAGCGAAAAGCATATTTGTTCATTCTTATGAAAAATTAAGATTAAATGATCAATTTGTTCCACAAATTTTATTGAAATACTTTATAATCCATCATTAATTTGTTTTTGTCATGCTTGTGAGTTTATCTGTCATACATTATTCGGTTTGTATCAATAAGTTGTTTTTGAATTTAATTTATATTTTAAGTATGTATATATATGTACATATACAGGGTGTCCCGGTTTGGGATGCTAATCCGTTAAGGGGCGGTTCCTTGGTTCGTTATAAGCAAAAAATCGTATGGAAGGGGGGTGGGGTGCATTTTCAACACCCACTGAGCTACAGGGTGTTTTAAAAAACACAAATTAATTGTATATCAAACGTGCCTAGTTTGATATACAAAAGGTAAATTAATTGTATATCAAACGTGCCTAGTTTGGATATTCTAGGTTCAATACGCTAGAAGCTATAATTGAATAAGTGCTTGGACCTACTTCTCCGAAAGACTTTTTTAAAACACTCTGTAGCTCAGTAGGTGTTGAAAATGCAGCCCCCCCTTCCATACGATTTTTTGCTTATAATGAACCAAGGAACCACCCCTTCACGGGTTAGCATCCCAAACCGGGACACCCTGTATATAATATTTGTCGACAATTAGAAATCTATTGCTTTTAATATTACAAAATTTTATATGAAAACGAACTATTTTTTTCATGTTAATACATTTTTTTCATGTAAATAATAGTCTTGTATAAAATATATGAAATGGAAAAATATGGCCGTGATTTTGAAATGCGCGAAATTTCTTAAATATGTTTATATGAATATTTAAAGAATGTTGAAATAAGTTTCGGAATATTTGTTTTATATATCCAGATATAGATAGCAATAATATTAAATTTAATTAATTGACAACTAGCGACTATTTATATTTTCATGATCCCAGGTCAACTTGTCTAATTATTTTCAATTAATTTTTGGATATTGTTATGTTTTCTTAAATGAATCATCGTATCGTAACTATGAATAACTATATACATATAATATGTTAACTATTAATTTTCTACACAATTATATATCAATATTTTATACTTTTTTTAATTAAGTTAAAAATCTGTAAACTTTTTGATATTTTAAAACACACTATGTATATTTTAACTTCGTATAAAATAATTAAATATATGCATTTACAGAGTTTTTCATCTTTATAACGCAAGTTCTTATTTGTATAAATCGAATTTTCATTTTTATAAATCGAGTTTTCATTTTTATAAATTTTATTTTCATTTTTATAAATTTTCATTTTATTTTCATTTTAAATGAGAACTCGATTTATACAAATTTAAATAAAATTTATAAAAATGAAAATTCGATTTATAAAAATGAAAACTCGATTTATACAAATGAAAACTTGCGTTATAAAGATGAAAAACTCTGTAATATGCAAATATTTTATAAATTCTTAGTGATAACACTTAACTGTTTTACTCGAATGCGTTACAACAACTGAAGATTAAAAATATTTTCTAAAAACAAACCAAGCCCAATTCTAGTACCAATTATATAAATATTATATATACAAACATATACATACAATGAATAACCAGCTTTCCATTGCTTTCCATTATCAAAATACATATATATATATATATATATATATATATATATATATATATATATATATATACATCTACAATATTATTGAAAAACATTAACTCATATCATATGATTTCCACGATATTATCATAGTAATATCTGATATGCCATAGCATGCTTTGTAAATATATTGTCTATAAATTTTTTCTATATAAATATTATGTAAACAACTGTTGAGCTGAGCACAAAAAACATAAGGGATATTTTAAGATTTGCTATATATTTGTAATGACATCTACAAAATATGTATATATAATGTTAATTGTTGTCATATAAAATTAACACATAAATTTGCTAATTTTTATGTTTTTTGTAAATATATTTTATTTATACACAACAAAAAAACCATTTTTAAAATATTTTAAAATAATATCATTCACTTATAACATTTCTTTGGAATTTAATATAACAATTATAGTTTGCATAATGAAAGAGGTTCTTTGAAATTATGTATAGTTTTATTTAACCTTCATTGTAATTATTATTTAAAATGATTCATTGTAATTAGTTTCCAAATTAAATTATTGATATAATTTTGTAATATATTTATTTACATTTTACTTGGCCATTATAAATTACAACGATTTAATTCAATGTCGCGGTAATTTTAAATCCCAATGTGATATTATAAACTATGACATGACTATATAAAAAGAAGCTATTGAAATATTCAAAATAAATAAAAATGTATATGCTACATTAAAAACTAATAAAAATAGGTAATAATGTGTAGTCTTAAAACAGGTAGAAACTCAGCAAAAACAATAATGTATTTTATTTAAAGTATAACTAATTTGTACAGTAAAGTAAACTTATATTTAAAAAAATTATAATGTGCTATAGAGTTTAGCATAGAAGATTCTTGTAAAATCTTAATAAGTTATTATTTAAATTTTTTTATTGCTTTTTGTTAGACATTTTAATTCCGTGTTAGGTTTAGGTATTAATAGATATCTAAGTTGTAACAATAAATAGAATTTATTTATTTATTGATATCTAATTACAGACATTTTTAAAATTTATTACACAAATTTACATACATAATTATGTACATAAAAAACGAATTTTGAATAAAATAATTATTTGAAGATAAATATAATATCAGTTATTATTTCTGTAGTTTTTCATGTTGTTCTTATAACTTAATCTACTAATACTAGGAGCGTAATAAGTACTAAATTTATTAAATGTTCTACTGATTCTTGTGATAGGCTTCTTGTGATATTAGCATAATTTGTCCTATGCCTATCCACTAGTAGAAAGTTGATGTTCCGTAAATTGCGGCAGTTTGTATTTATTATAATTTTCTGTTTGAGCTGGCAACAATCAATTTTATTATTGATTAAATCAAAAGCGAAAACTGCATCCGCCATGTTTCTACGATATTCCAGTGATTATAGATTTAATAATTTTAACCTGTTTTCATAAGCTGGTAGATCATATGCGGTAGAATTTCTATTCCAATTCAAACTTCTCAAAGCAAATAACAAAAATTGTTTCTGAATTGACTCAATAATTTTGATATCCTTGATCAAGTGTGGATTCCAAATAACGCTGCCATATTCTAGAATTGGACGAACTAAGGAACAATATAATGTTTTAGTTATATAAGGATCATCAAATTCCTTAGATCTTCTTTTAATGAAACCCCACATTTTACAACCTGTTGACTGCGTTTTAGCAATATGTAAGCTGAAATTAAGTTTTTTGTCCAACAGAATCCCTAGATCATTGATTTCAGTACAAACTTCAGACAATTATTATTAATATGATAGTTGCTATCTATCGGAGCTCGATTTCTATAAAATTTCATAACTTTACATTTATCTATATTCAGTATATTAGATTATTTTTTATGCACCAACTGTATAAATTATTAAGATTAGCTTGTAGCACTTCGCAATCTGCACTATTATTTATACGAATATATAACTTCAGATCGCCAGCATATAAGCTTTACTTACAATTTTCAAACTCAGAAGGTAAGTCATTAATAAATATGATAAATAATAACGGGCCTAGGTGACGCCCTGTGGAACGCCAGATGTAACTTTAATTTTCCTTGAGAAAACGTTATTAATTTTAACCATCTGATAACGATTCGCCAAATACGATTTGATCCAATTTAGAATATTATTATTTATACCTATCTTTTGCAATTTATAGACTAGCAAAGAATGATCCACTTTATCGAAAGCTTTACTGAAATCGGTATATATTGAGTGGAACTGATTATTTTGTTCCATACCATTCAACAGAAAACTAGTATAATCGGTTAAATTAGTTACCGTTGATCTACCTTTTATGAAACCGTGCTGATTTTGGTCTAAAATGCATTTGACTTCCTCGTACATTTTAGAAGTGACAAGTTTTTCAAACAATTTCGGTATTACAGATAGACCAGCTATACCTCAGTAGTTTTTTATATTTGATCTGTCGCCCGATTTAAAAATTGCAGTGATGAAAGAGCCTTTCCACACATCTGGGAATCTACCACTTCTTAATGAGATATTAAAAATAGTTTGAAGTGGAAGTGCCAAGCCGGTATACGTGTTTTTAAAGAAAACTGGAGGTATTAAGTCAGGACCTGGACCATTATTTATATCAAGTGTTTTTAGTGCACCTGCAACTTCTTCGACTGTAAGCGTATAATTATTAAAATTACTTTGAATCGTATTAGTAAAATTAAAATCGTTTTCATCATATAAAAATTCGTTATTATATACAGATTCGAAAAAGTCGGCAAACTTATTAGTTATATCGCTGAGATCTGATGCTCTGTTTTCATTATAATGCATAATACTTGGATAACCTTTAACATTTCTTTTGTAATCAATAAAAGAGTAAAAATGTTTTGGGTCAGATTTGATTTTCATGCCAGTTATTTCAATATAATCAATATATGCATTTACATCAATATTAGTAAATTCATTACTTAAACTAATAAATTTGTTGTAATCAATTTCAGTTCCAGACTTACTCCATTGTTTATAAGCTCTGTTTTTCTTGTTTTTGGCATTTCTACAGTCTTTATTCCACCATGGCGGCTGGACTGATCTTCTCATTAACATTTTAGGAACACAATTTTCAATTATTTCTGTTAATATATGATTAAATTCACAAACAGCTTCGTCAATATTAACATTGTCAGTTTGACATACAGAATTAGTTATTAATTCGTTAATTTTTCCATAGTCTGATTTCTTGAAGTTATATACTAATTCAGATTTAGTAATATTATCAGGCAATTTCTTGTTCACAGCTATGTTATACTTGACAGAAATACTGGAGTGAAATATACTACTTTTTCCATGAAGTATTGGCTCAACCTTTTGAAGACAGTAATTGTCAGTAGTTGTTGTGTAGACTAAATCTAGTACATTATTATATGAGTTGCTTATATTACAAGTTTGGTGTAAGCCCATATCAGCAAAAAAGTTAACTACATTAAGATGTACTTCGTTTCTAATGTTAATTGGTGTAAAAATGCTATCATTATTATCATCTTTGCACCATTTAATGTTAGATAGATTAAAATCGCCGAAAATAAATAAATCATCATTGTCATTCATTAAACTTAAAACCTTTTCAACTGTAGCTAGATTATTTTCGTACATATCAATTTCACAAGTAGGTTTTATATATATGCATCCAATATAAATAGATTTGCTGTTTAATAATAATTTAATCCACACTTGTTGTGTTTCATCAGGAAATTTTAATTCGTGTTCTAGTATCACAAGCATTGTTGATATTGAATTGTAAACAGCAATAAGTACTCCACCACCTGGTCTATTTTCTCTATCCATTCTTACAACTTGCCAACGGTTACCAAAAATTTCAGAATTAAGGTGTTGAGATTTTAATCATGTTTCTGTTAGAACAATGATGTTATATTCAGTTGATTGCACAATTCTGTGGAAATTGTTTAAGTCCTTCTTAAATCCTCCCATATTAAAATAATAAATATTAAGATTTAAGTTATTTTCGGAATTCAAGTCAGAGTTATTACAATCTATACTAGTGACAGGTAACTCATTATTAGCCTGTGATATTTGAAGATTGGTGTTCGGTGAATTAGGAGCACGGCCAAAAATACCTAGACTGGGCTTCTCTTTGTCTCTGTAGGTATTCAATTCTTTTCGAAGCGATATGGCTGCGATAAGACTCTAAATCATCTGATACCATTTCGGATGAATAACCAAAACTTTCATGATGTCTATCAAAAAGAATTCTTAGTTCAGCTGGATTTGATGGAAGACCTGCTTGCTGAATTAACATCATGATATTTATCTTAGTTTTCCCATCGATACATACAGACTTATCCTGATCATGGAGATATGCTAAGAATAATCGCACATTTTCGAATATTTTACTATCTTGAAATCTTGAAAGTGCATAACTGCAATCACCATTTTCGACAGAATTTTTAGTTAACCTTACAATTGGTGGAATTAAAGGATTAACGAAGTTCGGCGATGGATGTGTTCTGTCCACATGAATAGAGGAAACAATTGTTGAAGGTCTGCCCAGTGGAAATTGTGGTATGTCCTTCACACTGGTAAGAGGATTTAGTGTTGGTCCTCGAACGAAGTTTGTCAGGTATTTAAATTTTTTAGAAAATGTTTTTCTTATATTATTATTTTTAGATGATGTCTTTATTATAAAATTATTATTATTACTAGCATTATTATTATCAATATTATTATCATTATTATTATTATTGTTATTAATAATATTATTATCATTATTATTATTATTGTTATTATTATTATTATTACTATTATTATTATTATTACTCTTATTTTTATTACTATTACTAATATTACTATTATATTTATTTTTATTTTTAGGTGTATTATTTAGATTAATATTATTATTATTAATCTTATTTTTATTATTTTTTGTTTTTGCCTTTTTTGTTACCCCACCACCTTTATTATTATTATTATTATAAGCATACCTAGCGTCATTATTTAAACCATTTATAAGCGCACTGCGGTATGATACTGGTGAAGAAACAGTGCGATAAAATTGCGGTAGTAAAGAGGAAGAATACTGTTGTGATATAAGTGATGCAGGTTGTTGTGATTGTGGCTGCTGCAATATAAATTCACTATTCACACTTCTTCTTTCTGAGTTTTTTGCCGATTTTTTAACCATTTTAATTTTTTTGTTATTACTGTTTTTATTAATTATCTATGTATAATTTTTTTATTGTTTTCCAGTTTGTAGCAGTAGCATTGATACTTTGCCAAATTTTATCATTTTCCAATAAAATTACAATAGTGTGAATTGGCACATCAACCTTAAAACTGGAAAATTTAATTTTAGAAATTTGAATGTAACGTGGTGTTACACATTTACAAATTACATCAGTTACACCAAATTTAGTTTTTATGAAGTTTGTTAGCGCCTGTCTTCGTTGAATTTTCCAGCCTTCATTTTAATGTAAAGAGAGCACCGCTGCACCACCATTACATTAGCATAAACATGCGGTGGTACCAGTTTGTCATTATTATAATTATCATTATTATTTACGTTTATATTATTATTATTATTATTATTAGTATTATTATTATATTATTATTATTATTATTATTAAAAGATTATTATTAATATTTTAGTATAAGAATTAAAACAAAGGGTTTATATATAGTAAAAATATAAATTCATAAAAAATATATAATTTTAAAAATAATACTAGCAAAATTGAAACTACCGAGTAGTAAATTTTTTTTTTTAAAAAAAACTATTAATATAAAAAACTATTAAAATTTTGAATTATTGAAAATAATACACTTTATTATTGGATTTATTGCATATCCAATTTTTTTCTATATTTTAATATTTATTTAGCTTCTGTAATTTTAAAATTAACTAAACTGGAAAATGGGATAGTTGCCATTGAATTTATGTCAGTTTGAAAACCACATAATGTCCATAGACATCTATTATCTATCTATGCCATTTGGCTAATATACTAGCAATACAAATACAGTAATATACAATATTTGTATTTTAGTCCTTAAAAAAAGGTGGATTTAAAAGGACATTCTACTATATTTAACTAAAATTTATTTGAGTTATCATGGAAATTGGGAACATAACTTAATTATTACAGTTTAGGTTTCGCCCAAATTTTAACGATATGATATGTAGGCTCGTTTATAGCAAGCAATTAATCGCACGCAATTCATCGTAAGCAAGTCATCGCAAGCAATTTATTTATTTTTTATTTATTTACCAAAACAAGGTTTTACATAAATATAATTATAATACATATAATGTTATACTAAGTTAGATATTGTTATAATTACAATTATAATACACTTTAAGTCAAATTTACTTAAGTACTAAATATTAAATTTATCAAAATTAAAATTACTTAAATATTAATGTTACAATTTTGTTAACCTAAATTAAACGTAAGGAAAGGAAGGGTGATCGGGATGTGAAGTGATTATGATAGCATGGAATGAATGTGCTTTTTGTATCTTACTTTCGTCATAGAAGTTGAATAAACTGAATTGTATTTATTAAAAATTACACAACAACGATTTATAGGATTCAATTTCCCATATTCTGTTCGATGCTTTTGCTCAAATAGAGTCCTAGTTTGTCGTGTTTGTCTTGTATTAGTGACGAATTTTATATTTTGGGAAATAAATTCAACGTTAATATCACGATTCAGGACATCGAAAGTAAAACAAGAAGTCAACAAATTTGTTCTTGATGCTAGAGATAACATATTTAATGAATTTAGTCTATCTGTGTATGGTGGGAGGTTCAGGTAATCATTTGGATTGTGAAGGTCTCTTAAAGCGAATATAAGAAATTGTTTCTGTATCGATTCTATTCTATTACTATGTACTTGAAATATAGGATTCCACATTGTGCAAGCATATTCAAGAATAGAACGAACGAATGAACAATAAAGAGATTTCGTGACCCATATATTTTTAAATTCACGAGCTCTTCTTTTAATAAACCCTAATGATTTGTTGGCTTTAGATATAATGCTATCATAATGATTATTAAAATTAAGTTTACTATCTAGAATGACACAAAGGTCTGTAACTTTGTTCACACGTGGGAGCTCCATATTGTTAATTACATATTTATATGAATATAAATTTTTCTTAAGTAATTATGTGACATTTCGAGATATTGAGATGAAGTTTATTTTGAGTACACCATTCATCTATGGCAATTAACTTAGATTGTAAAAACTCTGCATCATTTGGAGAGGAAATAGCATGATATAATTTCAAGTCGTCAGCATAAAATATATGTTCAATATCCGAAATTTTTTCAGAAAGGTCAGAAATAAAAATGTTAAATAAAAGTGGACCAAGGTGACTTTCTTGAGGAACACCTGATAGGACATTTATTTTTTTGGAGATAAATCCTTGAAATTTGACATACTGCGATCTATCACTAAGATATGATGTTAGCCAATTAAGTAAAGCTCCAGTTATGCCTTTATTTTCCAGTTTTTTCAATAAAGTGGAATGGTCGACCCTGTCAAATGCTTTACTAAAGTCTGTGTAAATAGCATCGAATTGTAGTCCTTTTTCAATTTTTTGAATTATGTCATACCATAACCATAAGGTTAGTTGTTGTTGAATGACGTTTTCTGAATCCGTGTTGCTGTTCATTGAGCGTCGGTTCAATCAGGATAGTTAATTTGTCACAAACTAATTTTTCAAATAATTTAGGAATTGATAATAAAATTGCAACACCTCTGTAATTATCAATATTTCGCTTATCACCATTTTTGTGAATCGGAATTAAAAGGATGACTTCCAAAAAGATGGGAACATGCCAGTGGATAATGATTTGTTAAAAATATGATATAAAGGCAATGATAATTGTTGGGCACAATTTAATAGAAATACGGTTGGAATCAAGTCTGGACCAGGACCCTTTTTTAAATCAACATTTAGCAAAGAATTCAATATATCATCACTAGATAAAAATAAACCATCAATGTTTATATTGTTATTGTGATTTAATTGAGCGAACTCGAGATGGAAGACTTCCTGAAAACGGTCAGCAAATATGTCACAAATAGTTTTTGGACATGATGAATGAGTATTATTTCTGTTCAAAGAGGCCGGGTACCCTGAAGTTTTCCGTTTTAGATTGACGAAATCATAGAATTTTTTGGGATCCTGTATAATATTTTCACCAATTTTTAATACGTAATTATCATATGATTTGCGTGAAAGTTTCGAGAATTCTGAACATAATTTATTGTATTTATTTTTTTAAATTTCACCGATATATTCACGACGTTTTATTTTTTTATATATTTTGTTCCTTTGCTTTCTCATTATTCATAGGTTTCGGTCTAACCATGGTTCAGATAATTTTTTATTCTTTGCTATTTTAGGAACATGTCTATTAATAGATTCTAAAATAATATTATTGAATAATATAGCTGCATACTCAAGATCAAAACCTGATAAAATTATTGTCCAATTAATTAAAGAAAGATCTGTATTAATGCTATTGAAATCAGCATTTTTGAAATCATATACAATTAATTTATTGTAAGATAAGGTATAAGGATTTTCTATGGTGGGAATTTCGACTACTAAAGCTGAATGATGATTTGTATTTGAGAATAAGTTCTCTTCGTCATTGGCAAGATTAACGATTGTATTGTCATAATTGTTGGTAAATATAAGGTCCAGCCATTTGCCATTACTGTTAGGGTTTGTAACTATTTGTTGTTGGTCGTTGCCATAGAAAGTGCTTATAAGTTTAAAATCGATTTCATCAGCGAAATTTATCGGTAATAAGTTATTATCTGATTCGTCAATTATAAAATTTAATTTTGGACGATTGAAGTCGCCAAAAAAGTATAAATAATCCTTTTCTCTTGCTAACCTATTAACCGATTGGCATATTTTGAAAAGATCGTCATAATAGGACTCGTTGGAATTAGGCGGTATGTATACAGCACCAATATATATATAAATATTACCAATGTACAACCGTACTATTTTATGTTTAAAATTAGATGATGAGCTAGTAGTGACTAAATCACTGGTAAGGCTATTATGTATAGATATAAGGACACCACCTCCTCTAGAGTTACCAGTAGTATTATAATCCCTATCACACCTGTAAATTGTCCAATTGACGTCAAGGATTTCTTCATTTTTAAAAGAATCGTTTAACCAGGTTTCTGTAATAATTATTACATTAAATTGGCAAGATTTTGCGTCAATAAATAGATCTTTTACTTTTCCGCGTATACCACTACAGTTGTGATAAAGGATCTTTATATTTGAAGTGTGATCGTTAGGTTTAAAGAAATGGGATGTAAAATGATTTTTTTGGTTTATTTTCTGGGAGGGAACGAAAAAATTTGTCCTGATTCTCTCTGGTTCTTTGAAGGGTGGCTATATGTTTTGAATTTATGTGAGATTCATATGTAGTTAGTTCTGTATCAATTTGTTCAGCAGTGAAACCTAAAAAGTTATGGTATCTATAATAAATTGATTTCAGAGCATCAACATCTGTTGGAAGTCCTTGTTGTTGAATCGATACTAGGATACTAATTCTAGTTTTACCATCTACACATATGTCCTGTGGTTGTTTGTGGAAATATGCTAGATACATACGAATGTCCTCCAAAATTCTACGGTCTGTTAGACGTCCAAGTAAATATCTATTCTCGGAACTGTGTGCAGATGTGATAGTGTGTTTAACTTTTGGAGGTACTAATGGGTCAAGGAAAGTTGGTTTATTATTAGTATTATTAGTTATATTATGAGGACTTGCAGACATATTAGTATAATTAATATGTGTATTTGGTAGTAACGGATTTGGAACATTAGTATCAAAGTTGGTGTTATTTTCATTAAGGTTAGTGCTGATCGATGATGTGGATGGGTAGGGATTAATAACAGGACGTCTTACAAAGTTTATTCCAGCTTTATATGTTAAATTTTGCAAAACATTTTGATTTTGAGCAAAATTGGTTTTAGGCATTGACGTTAAATTTGAATTATGTGATCTAATATTACTATTTTTGTTTATGGGAACTGTAGGATGAGAGAGGGGGACTCAATGGGAACAGGAGGGGTGAACGAAGGACAAGGATGGTTACCTTCATAAATATTCTTGATGTTAATAGGAGGATGACTGTTAATTGGAATTGAATTATTTGGAAGGGATATAAAGGGAAGAATAGGATTTAATGTATGTCCTTGTACAAAGTTTTTATATTTATTTGGAAAGAATATAATGTTATTATTATTATTCTTATTTATATTAATATATTTATCACTATACTTATTTTTAATTAATTTACTATGAGCAATTTTACTAATATTATTACTATTCATATTGATACTCTTATTATTATTTTTTATATCTTTATAATTAATCCAAATTGCAAATGACACATTACCTATTTTAAATATTCCGCCATTTGGATTCTGAAACAGCCAAGCATATTTGGATGGTAGCCTTAATTTAAAAGAACGTATCATTTCGTCCATCCTAGACTTCCTATTTTTCGGGCGTAACTTCGAGCATGATATAACTTTGATGTGTAAAGTATCCGTAATGTAGCTAATCATGTCCGAACTAGTTAGATACGATCCGATACTTTTTACATGGAAAATAGTTATATCCTGACGATGATAAGAATTATTCATAGCGCCAAGTTTGTTCAGTCTTTTATTCCAGTCCGTGCTGCTCCATGATACACCAAATTTATTAATTGTATTTGTATTAGTTTGAGATTCTTTATGCGGCAGTACCATTACCACTGGAGATAAAGGTCTCAATTCAACTGTTGAATTTGGAGGAGAAGAGATAGTATTTCCATTTCTAGTATCATTATTAATATCGTTATTAATAAACTTATCGTTATTAGTACTAATGATTCCGTCATTAATTGGAATATTTACATTACCAACATTTTTATTAATATCCTTATCATTATTTTGAAAATTAATATTAATATTATCATCATTATTAGTACTTAAGATTTCATCAAGAAACGATACCTGGTTTATTATTTTTTTCGGTGAAAGATTTTGTGTTGGAATTGGTGAATCGTTAATGTTAGAGCATAAATACTTAATCTCAGCAATAGTGTCGTTTACTAATAATTTTGTAGACCTGAGCTCTTCAACTAAATGCGATAATTGCGAAGATATATCATCGGTTTGATAATTACTTTTTAAGTTATTGAATTCTAGGAAAATCTTGTTATAATTTAACAAGTTATCCGATAAATTTTTTTCCGATGAAGATTCACAATTTTTTATGCTATTTTCTGTTGACACTTTTAACCTGTTCATAGATGAGTGCATGTTATTTAGTTGGAAATTAATTTTCTCAAGTATTGACTCATTGTTTACTTTATTATTTTCAACAATAGACTCAATATTATTATTTAACTTAACAACACTTTTTCCAAAGTTTAATATATTTTCAGTTTGATAGTTATATTTTTTATCTAAAGTATCAACCTGATCCCTCAATTCTTGGACCGCGGTTAAAATAGTATCCATGGTTGCACAATGATTATTTCTGCACTTATTCATAATTGAATTAAAATGTTTTTTTTTATATTGTTAGGAAAAAAAAACAACAAAATATGGATTAGTAATATAAAACCGATTATAAAAAATATATAAACCAAATAAATGTCAATGCTCTTAATTAAATAAATTTAAATTGTTGTTGCACCAGAAAAATTAAATTAAATGTTTAATTGTAATATATATTACACCGTTTGCAATTTTTTTTTTTTTTTTGTGAATGACTTTCGTATACACAAATTTATTTTAAATTAATTATTTTAAATTTTAATATAATTGCACTTTAATTACTGAATTATTTATTTTTATACACAAACATATAATTTGTTTATTATTAAATTAAATTCAAAATTAAAATTAAAGTGATTAATTAAATTATGAGGAGCTTTTTAAAAGACGTCTGTACGATTCAACAGTTAACTATACCAGAGTTAAATAATAAAATAATAATAAATTGAGTTAAATATTCAAATAATGATAAATTAAACATAACGAAATTTATTGTGCACACAAAAATAAAAAATGAAAAAAAAAAAACAATATTGTAGTAATAAAGTTCTTAATTATTATCATCATACATTTTTGTGACTCTTCCAATATCAAAATTATGAGCCATGCTTCTGAAAAATATAACTGGTGGCAATTTTTCAAAATTTTCTATTGCATTTTTGCAACGTACTGTTGCGGCTGAGATTTTATTTTATAAAAAAATTATTATTATTATTATTTTTATAAGTTAACCAATTAGCAAATTCCAATATTTCTAATAATTTTAATAGAAATATATATCAAAAAATAATATTCTTCGAAATATAATATAGAATAATACTATTAGATTGATAAAATGTAGCTCTAAAAAACAAGAAAAAAATCATTTGTACCTAGCTTAAACTAAGTCATAATTTAAAATCTACTCCAATTAATGATCGGGATTTCGTTAAAAAAAAAAGTAAAAATTACCGACAGGCGGCGTTACCCTACCTAATGAGGAATTTAAAAGGTCAATTAAGATAAAAATTATATTTTTTTTTCTTGTTTTAACCATCAACTGAGATAGTTATCTCTAATGGAAATTATATATTAATTTAAATATATAAAAATAATAGTAAAGTTAAATTTAAAAAAAATATATGCTCATTGCATATCCTAAAAATTAAAAAGTATTATAGTTATACATATATTATAACATTATAAGTATAATAGAAAAATAAAATATATAATATATGTGGGATGTTGGAACGGATCTTCTTATTTATAGTAATAAAACGCAATGTCTTTCTATTTATTGCTAATGTGTTTTATTATTACTATAAATTATATTGATTTTACTTTACTAATTTTAAATTTAAGATTTAAGATTAAAAAAAAAGAGAGAACGCGTCTTTACACTTTTACAACTTCAACGAGAATGCCTTTTATCATTTCATAATGGCCGTCCATTCGTCTCCTCTACCAACAGAGTTTCCATATTCATGGTTACCAATCACCGATTCGAAATCGTAGTTACCAATCTCACCACTGCATGTGCAACACTGCAATTAAGCGGTTTGTACACTGTGTGCGCGATTGGTTACATGGTATAGCATTCCTACAATCGGCCGTCCTGACCTTATTTACGACCTCGTAAATGCGTTAATGTTCGTTCTCTTTTTTTTTATTCTTTTACATATGTTTAATTTACTTATAATTTCTTATAAAAATCTTTACAGACTTTCAGCAGTATTTAATTTACTTTACAAGTTTTAAAAAATATTTTAATTCTCCATTTTTTAACTTTTTAAAAAGTATTTACTTCTTTAAATTACATATTTCAACTTTCAAAAATATTTTAATTCTATATCTTTTATTTTTCATCTTTAAATTTTAAAAGTCTTTACTTCTTTAAATTGCATCTTCAATTTTCAAAAATATTTAATTTTTTATCTTTAACTTTCAAAAATATTTTAATTTTACATCTTTAAATTTAAAAAAATATTTAGTTTTTTAAATTACATATTTAAACGTTCAACAATATTTTAATTATTCATTTTTAAATTTTTTTAAAAAATATTAACTTCTTTAAATTACATATTTACTACTCAAAAATAATTTCATTTTTTATCTTTAAATTTTACAAGTATTTACTTTTTTTGAATTATATTTTAACTTTCAAATATATTTCCATTTATCATCTTTCAATTTTAAAATTATTTACATCTTTAAATTACGTCTTTTATCTTTCAAAAATATTTTAATTTTTCATCTTTCAATTTTAAAAGTATTTACATCTTTAAATTACATCTTTTAACTTTCAAAAATATTTTAACTTTCCATCTTTAAATTTTAAAAGTATTTACATCTTTAAATTACATCTTTTAACTTTCAAAAATATTTTAATTTTTCATCTTTAAATTTTAAAAGTATTTACATCTTTAAATTACATCTTTTAACTTTCAAAAATATTTTAATTTTTCATCTTTCAATTTTAAAAGTATTTACATCTTTAAATTACATCTTTTAACTTTCAAAAATATTTTAATTTTTCATCTTTCAATTTTAAAAGTATTTACATCTTTAAATTACATCTTTTAACTTTCAAAAATATTTTAATTTTTCATCTTTCAATTTTAAAAGTATTTACATCTTTAAATTACATCTTTTAACTTTCAAAAATATTTTAACTTTCCATCTTTAAATTTTAAAAGTATTTACATCTTTAAATTACATCTTTTAACTTTCAAAAATATTTTAATTTTTTATCTTTAACTTTCAAAAATATTTTAATTTTACATCTTTAAATTTAAAAAAATATTTACATCTTTTTTTTTTTTGCAAAACAAAAACAGCTAAACTAACATTTCTTCTTCTGTGAAACCTAAGAAATCTTCTTCTTCGCTGCTCTCAGCTTCCAAATCTCGCCATTTTTTCATGTTTTCAGCTGTACTTATCGTACTTTTGGGTCCTTCATGGTTTCCTACTTTTTCTACTTGATATCTATCGTGCGATGCTACATTCGTTACCTTATATGGACCTAAAAATTTAGAAAAAAGTTTAAGTTGATTACCAAATTGGGTTTTTTTAATAGCCACTATTTCTCCGATTTTATATTTAACCGGTTGTTTTCGATTTTTATTGTATGTTTTCCGATTTTCATTTTGGACTTTAATTATATTTTCGCGTACGGACTGTCGCATATCATCGCGCATTTCATCTAAAATGTTCATATATTCTTCTTCTAACGCTTCTCCTAATTCAATGTCAGTTCTTATTCTCATCTTAGTGCCTATCAAAACTTGAAAGGGTGATCTTCCAATACTTCGTTGAAATGTAGAATTTATATTTTGTTGTAACGTATTCATATATGTGTACCATTTTGCTGGATCATCTGTTGTTAACTTTGTTAACACCGGTATAATAATTCTGTTCAACCTTTCTATTTGACCATTTCCTCTAGGTACACCCGTTGCTATTTGTAAATGAATTATTTTCTCGCTTTCACAATAATCTTTAAAAGCATTTGATGTAAACGCTGCTCCTCGATCGGTTACTATTCTTCTTGGGTTACCGAATATGGCCTGCTGAACATTTAATTTCTGTAGTACTTCTTCTGCATTTGTCGTTTTAACTGGATATAACCAACAATATTTAGAAAATGCGTCAATTACGCTTAAGATGTATGTATATTTTTTCGTGGTACTTGTCATTGGTCCTAGGTGGTCTATGTGATATGTATCCAGTGGTAATTCGTCTTTATGAATTGGATTAAGATATCCTTCTTGCTTACCGTGCTTTTTCTCTCCGAGGATACATTGTATACAATTTTTTCTACATTTCTCAATTTTCTCTTTTAATCGTGGTATATCATACTCTCTTTTAATTAAATCTTTCATTTTTCTACTCGCAAAATGTCCTTTCTCGTGTATATTCTTAATTATTTCCTCTTGCATATTTTTTGGTACGCATATTTTTTTACCATCTTCCTCATTCTTATATATAATTCCGATCTTCTTATTTATAGTAATAAAACGCAATGTCTTTCTATTTATTGCTAATGTGTTTTATTATTACTATAAATTATATTGATTTTACTTTACTAATTTTAAATTTAAGATTTAAGATTAAAAAAAAAGAGAGAACGCGTCTTTACACTTTTACAACTTCAACGAGAATGCCTTTTATCATTTCATAATGGCCGTCCATTCGTCTCCTCTACCAACAGAGTTTCCATATTCATGGTTACCAATCACCGATTCGAAATCGTAGTTACCAATCTCACCACTGCATGTGCAACACTGCAATTAAGCGGTTTGTACACTGTGTGCGCGATTGGTTACATGGTATAGCATTCCTACATATATATAAAAATTAGAAATAATCTGAAATAGAAGCAAAGTAAGATAAAAAGGAAGCAGTATAAAAAAAAATAGACGTACTACGACTATTATAATTTGGTCTTGAGCAGTTGGAGGAGTACCAGCAAATCCCTGAAAGTTTTTATAAGGAGATTTGTGAATTATAAGCAATAGGCGGAGTAGTGGCAACAATATAATATATATATATATATATATATATATATATATATATATACAGGGTGAACCAGAAATACCTGATCACTGCTATACTACGCTATTCTGTGATTCATTCTGAGCAAAAAATTGTATGGGGGTTTTCCCGAAATCCGGCCCACTGGGGCGGTAGCCCCCAATTTATAAATCGATGTTTAAAAAAAAAGTTGAATCATAGTTTGGTTCATAACTTCAGAATTGATTACTGTTGAAGTATGATTCACATGTCATTAGATTGGTAATTAAATAGCGTTTTTTTCATTATTAGTACTTAAGATTTCATCAAGAAACGATACCTGGTTTATTATTTTTTTCGGTGAAAGATTTTGTGTTGGAATTGGTGAATCGTTAATGTTAGAGCATAAATACTTAATCTCAGCAATAGTGTCGTTTACTAATAATTTTGTAGACCTGAGCTCTTCAACTAAATGCGATAATTGCGGATATATCATCGGTTTGATAATTACTTTTTAAGTTATTGAATTCTAGGAAAATCTTGTTATAATTTAACAAGTTATCCGATAAATTTTTTTCCGATGAAGATTCACAATTTTTTATGCTATTTTCTGTTGACACTTTTAACCTGTTCATAGATGAGTGCATGTTATTTAGTTGGAAATTAATTTTCTCAAGTATTGACTCATTGTTTACTTTATTATTTTCAACAATAGACTCAATATTATTATTTAACTTAACAACACTTTTTCCAAAGTTTAATATATTTTCAGTTTGATAGTTATATTTTTTATCTAAAGTATCAACCTGATCACTCAATTCTTGGATCGCGGTTAAAATAGTATCCATGGTTGCACAATGATTATTTCTGCACTTATTCATAATTGAATTAAAATGTATTTTTTATATTGTTAGGAAAAAAAACAACAAAATATGGATTAGTAATATAAAACCGATTATAAAAAATATATAAACCAAATAAATGTCAATGCTCTTAATTAAATAAATTTAAATTGTTGTTGCACCAGAAAAATTAAATTAAATGTTTAATTGTAATATTACACCGTTTGCAATTTTTTTTTTTTTTTTTTTGTGAATGACTTTTTCGTATACACAAATTTGTTTTAAATTAATTATTTTACATTTTAATATAATTGCACTTTAATTACTGAATTATTTATTTTTATACACAAACATATAATTTGTTTATTATTAAATTAAATTCAAAATTAAAATTAAAGTGATTAATTAAATTATGAGGAGCTTTTTAAAAGACGTCTGTACGATTCAACAGTTAATTATACCAGAGTTAAATAATAAAATAATAATAAATTGAGTTAAATATTCAAATAATGATAAATTAAACATAACGAAATTTATTGTGCACACAAAAATAAAAAATGAAAAAAAAAAAAAACAATATTGTAGTAATAAAGTTCTTAATTATTATCATCATACATTTTTGTGACTCTTCCAATATCAAAATTATGAGCCATGCTTCTGAAAAATATAACTGGTGGCAATTTTTCAAAATCTTCTATTGCATTTTTGCAACGTACTGTTGCGGCTGAGATTTTATTTTATAAAAAAATTATTATTATTATTATTTTTATAAGTTAACCAATTAGCAAATTCCAATATTTCTAATAATTTTAATAGAAATATATATCAAAAAATAATATTCTTCGAAATATAATATAGAATAATACTATTAGATTGATAAAATGTAGCTCTAAAAAACAAGAAAAAAATCAATTTGTACCTAGCTTAAACTAAGTCATAATTTAAAATCTACTCCAATTAATGATCGGGATTTCGTTAAAAAAAAAAGTAAAAATTACCGACAGGCGGCGTTACCCTACCTAATGAGGAATTTAAAAGGTCAATTAAGATAAAAATTATTTTTTTTTTTCTTGTTTTAACCATCAACTGAGATAGTTATCTCTAATGGAAATTATATATTAATTTAAATATATAAAAATAATAGTAAAGTTAAATTTAAAAAAAATATATGCTCATTGCATATCCTAAAAATTAAAAAGTATTATAGTTATACATATATTATAACATTATAAGTATAATAGAAAAATAAAATATAATATATATAAAAATTAGAAATAATCTGAAATAGAAGAAAAGTAAGATAAAAAGGAAGCAGTATAAAAAAAAATAGACGTACTACGACTATTATAATTTGGTCTTGAGCAGTTGGAGGAGTACCAGCAAATCCCTGAAAGTTTTTATAAGGAGATTTGTGAATTATAAGCAATAGGCGGAGTAGTGGCAACAATATAATATATATATATATATATATATATATATATATACAGGGTGAACCAGAAATGCCTGATCACTGCTATACTACGCTATTCTGTGATTCATTCTGAGCAAAAAATTGTATGGGCGTTTTCCCGAAATCCGGCCCACTGGGGCGGTAGCCCCCAATTTATAAATCGATGTTTAAAAAAAAAGTTGAATCATAGTTTGGTTCATAACTTCAGAATGGATTACTGTTGAAGTATGATTCACATGTCATTAGATTGGTAATTATATAGCGTTTTTTTATTATTAGTACTTAAGATTTCATCAAGAAACGATACCTGGTTTATTATTTTTTTCGGTGAAAGATTTTGTGTTGGAATTGGTGAATCGTTAATGTTAGAGCATAAATACTTAATCTCAGCAATAGTGTCGTTTACTAATAATTTTGTAGACCTGAGCTCTTCAACTAAATGCGATAATTGCGAAGATATATCATCGGTTTGATAATTACTTTTTAAGTTATTGAATTCTAGGAAAATCTTGTTATAATTTAACAAGTTATCCGATAAATTTTTTTCCGATGAAGATTCACAATTTTTTATGCTATTTTCTGTTGACACTTTTAACCTGTTCATAGATGAGTGCATGTTATTTAGTTGGAAATTAATTTTCTCAAGTATTGACTCATTGTTTACTTTATTATTTTCAACAATAGACTCAATATTATTATTTAACTTAACAACACTTTTTCCAAAGTTTAATATATTTTCAGTTTGATAGTTATATTTTTTATCTAAAGTATCAACCTGATCACTCAATTCTTGGACCGCGGTTAAAATAGTATCCATGGTTGCACAATGATTATTTCTGCACTTATTCATAATTGAATTAAAATGTTTTTTTTTATATTGTTAGGAAAAAAAACAACAAAATATGGATTAGTAATATAAAACCGATTATAAAAAATATACAAACCAAATAAATGTCATAGCTCTTAATTAAATAAATTTAAATTGTTGTTGCACCAGAAAAATTAAATTAAATGTTTAATTGTAATATTACACCGTTTGCAATTTTTTTTTTTTTTTTTTGTGAATGACTTTTTCGTATACACAAATTTGTTTTAAATTAATTATTTTACATTTTAATATAATTGCACTTTAATTACTGAATTATTTATTTTTATACACAAACATATAATTTGTTTATTATTAAATTAAATTCAAAATTAAAATTAAAGTGATTAATTAAATTATGAGGAGCTTTTTAAAAGACGTCTGTACGATTCAACAGTTAATTATACCAGAGTTAAATAATAAAATAATAATAAATTGAGTTAAATATTCAAATAATGATAAATTAAACATAACGAAATTTATTGTGCACACAAAAATAAAAAATGAAAAAAAAAACAATATTGTAGAAGTAATAAAGTTCTTAATTATTATCATCATACATTTTTGTGATTCTTCCAATATCAAAATTATGAGCCATGCTTCTGAAAAATATAACTGGTGGCAATTTTTCAAAATTTTCTATTGCATTTTTGCAACGTACTGTTGCGGCTGAGATTTTATTTTATAAAAAAATTATTATTATTATTATTTTTATAAGTTAACCAATTAGCAAATTCCAATATTTCTAATAATTTTAATAGAAATATATATCAAAAAATAATATTCTTCGAAATATAATATAGAATAATACTATTAGATTGATAAAATGTAGCTCTAAAAAACAAGAAAAAAATCAATTTGTACCTAGCTTAAACTAAGTCATAATTTAAAATCTACTCCAATTAATGATCGGGATTTCGTTAAAAAAAAAAGTAAAAATTACCGACAGGCGGCGTTACCCTACCTAATGAGGAATTTAAAAGGTCAATTAAGATAAAAATTATATTTTTTTTTCTTGTTTTAACCATCAACTGAGATAGTTATCTCTAATGGAAATTATATATTAATTTAAATATATAAAAATAATAGTAAAGTTAAATTTAAAAAAAATATATGCTCATTGCATATCCTAAAAATTAAAAAGTATTATAGTTATACATATATTATAACATTATAAGTATAATAGAAAAATAAAATATAATATATATAAAAATTAGAAATAATCTGAAATAGAAGAAAAGTAAGATAAAAAGGAAGCAGTATAAAAAAAATAGACGTACTACGACTATTATAATTTGGTATTGAGCAGTTGGAGGAGTACCAGCAAATCCCTGAAAGTTTTTATAAGGAGATTTGTGAATTATAAGCAATAGGCGGAGTAGTGGCAACAATATAATATATATATATATATATATATATATACAGGGTGAACCAGAAATACCTGATCACTGCTATACTACGCTATTCTGTGATTCATTCTGAGCAAAAAATTGTATGGGCGTTTTCCCGAAATCCGGCCCACTGGGGCGTTTTCCCGAAATCCGGCCCACTGGGGCGGTAGCCCCCAATTTATAAATCGATGTTTAAAAAAAAAGTTGAATCATAGTTTGGTTCATAACTTCATAATGGATTACTGTTGAAGTATGATTACTGTTGAAGTAGATTGGTAATTAAATAGCGTTTAAAACAAGCCATAAAAGATTTTTCAGTTACTTGTAGTTTGGGAGCTACAAGCTAGCAAAGTTCAAATTGTAAATTTTTTTTGGAAAATTTTGGCAAAGATACCTCTCCCCTGGAAAATTTTTGTTCCAAGTAAAATAAATTTTTTTCATAAAAAGTTGCGCCCTTTTATTACCTGTCGAATAAAAAAACCCGACCAAGTTACCTGTCCCCTAACCTGTTATTCAATTTACACGAGACCTGTCGCCTAAGAATTTTTTTTTATTTTTAATGTAATAATAATTTATTTCGAATATTAATAAAGTAATTTTAAGCAAACTTCATTGTTTTCAGTATAATTTTTTTTTACTATTACTAGATTGTATCTTAAAATACAAAATAACAGGTGTTAGGGGACAGGTAACTTGGTCGGGTTTTTTTTATTTGACAGGTAATAAAAGGGCGCAACTTTTTATGTAAAAAATTTATTTTACTTGGAACAAAAATTTTCCAGGGGAGACGTATCTTTGCCAAAATTTTCCATAAAATTTGAACTTTGTTAGCTTGTAGCTCCCAAACTACAAGTAACTGAAAAATCTTTTATGGCTTCTTTTAAACGCTATTTAATTACCAATCTAATGACATATGAATCATACTTCAACAGTGATCCATTCTGAAGTTATGAACCAAACTATGATTCAACTTTTTTTTTAAACATCGATTTATAAATTGGGGGCTAACGCCCCAGTGGGCCAGATTTCGGGAAAACGCCCATACAATTTTTTGCTCAGAATGAATCACAGAATAGCGTAGTATAGCAGTGATCAGGTATATCTGGTTCACCCTGTATATATATAGGTTTTTCACTTCTAATTCAAGTTTTTTCATTTCAAATTCAATTTTTTTCATTTCAAATTCAATTTTTTTCATTTCAAATTCAATGTTTTTCATTTCAAATTCAATTTTTTTCATTTCAAATTCAATATTTGAAAATAAATTGATAATTATTTTTAAATTTTTTAAACTGAAGAAAGTAACTATTTTAAAACAAAACAAGAAAGATAAAATGTTAATGTTAATGTTAACTTATGTTTTTAATTTTTGGTTATAGCCAGTTTACCAATATATTTGTTTAGTTAAAAATATACTTAGTTTCTTCTGTTTAAAATTTATTTTTAAATATTGAATTTGAAATGAAAAAAATTGAATTTGAAATGAAAAACATTGAATTTGAAATGAAAAAAATTGAATTTGAAATGAAAAAAATTGAATTTGAAATGAAAAAACTTGAATTTGAAGTGAAAAACCAATATTATACATATAAGAATATACATAAAATTCATCTATAGTTAGTTAGGGATCCAGCTAAAGAATCGGCAGAATAGAATTACGCATAGAAATATAGCAATATTGATTTTTTTTAGTTATTTATTTAGTAATTCTAATCTTTTAAAATTAAAAATAAAATACAATAAAATTAAAATTAGAAAAAGTCAATTAAATTATAGTAGATTAACTAATAAATTTAAAGAAATATAAAAAAAAAAACAAAACATTTTAATAAATGCAGAAGTATATATATAGTGTTTAAAGAAAAAATATATAATCTAAAAATATTTTATAATAAAAGGTGTATGATGGCGGCATGATCATGGTG
Organism: Rhamphomyia laevipes; assembly: GCA_963920725.1. Lineage (NCBI taxonomy): Eukaryota > Metazoa > Arthropoda > Insecta > Diptera > Empididae > Rhamphomyia > Rhamphomyia laevipes. The sequence continues at coordinate 32,113,712 of OY987255.1, forward strand.
ACCAGCAGCACAGAGAAAAAAAAGTAAGTTGAAATTGTTTAAATTATAAACATATATATATATATATATATATTTGGATTTTTGCTATAATTTTCATCAAAAAAAAAAAAAAAAAATATAAAAATTAGTTTTGTCATATGAAAAATTATACGAATATATTTGAATGTTGTATATGTAGTTTGATTTGTTATAATTTTAAAAAGAATCTTAAATATTGAATAAAATTTATTTGAAAAAAAAATTATAATTAATTATATTAAAGTAATTGTTTTTATAAAAATTGATAAGAAATAGGTAAATTCCGTTTAATTTTTGGTTGCTAAGTCCGCGGTGTTACCATGGAAGGGTAACGGTACTAGCAGACCATAGGTAATGAAGATAAATAAATCTTACCACTTTAAAATTATAATTTTGTAATAAAAAAAAAATCTTGAAAATTAAATTTATACTTGATCACAGAATATCTGCGGGATTCCTTAAAATTTTCGGGATACCCCATTATTAATTTTTTCATTTATATATATATACTTATATATAAAATAAATATATTTTTTTTAAAAGAAAAAAAAAACAAGAAATATAATTTTTTGATGACACGGAGAATTCCCTTAACAAAGCAGTTGATCTTCGAAAAAGAGAAACTTCGGTATTGACGTCACTAATTAACATGGCAGTCACGGTCATTGATTTGGAGTTAGATTTAAATAATAGAATTGGCAAACAGATGATCGGCTAATTGTATTTTTTGCAATATACTGGGGAGTACCTAGTACCCAGTAGGGGTAGTATGGCGCAATAATTATTAAATAAGAAAATTTTATTCGTTTTATTGGGGAAAATTATTTTCATTTAATTATTTACAAATTGTAAATAATTAAAGAATGCGTAAAATTTTCATGGATCCGCATTCGGGTGCAGATAAAGGAAGGGTAAATCGCGCGGTACTATATACCACCAATATAGTACAAAAAAAAAACGACGAATTATTTTATATGATATAAATGCTCATCCACTGTATAAATTAATTGAGTGGTGATTTTTTTTTGAAAATGGTGAAGAAAAAAATCTGATTTTTTCTTCAGCCACATTATGACACCGGCGGGCTAGCTAGAGCAATACAGCTAGGCGTGTCAGTCATCCGTATCAGAAATTAAGTTTTCTGAAAGCAATTCGTACCGGGGGTTAATCAAGATTGGTTTGACAATCGAGATTAAGGTGAACATATTTACAAACCCCTTGATCAGCAACAAATATAGAATGGCGCCCAACGTATAGGCGATGAAAACAAGAAGTTGGAGAATTGTCCTATACGGAAAAATATTATTTTGTAGTTAAGTAATATTAACTGCACGACCCTTAAACGTTAGAATATTTTAAATTTGTTTTAGTTTATTTCAATTTTGATTTGTTTTGAATATTGATGGGATTTATATCATAAAAATAATAGTCAAATTCACAAAGAATTTTGTTTGACACTCGAACAAATAGTTATACACTATAGATTTCGTTTCAACAAGTGAATTTGTGAAATTGATTATTATGTTATTTATTGTCATCTAGTCTTATTTATTTAATCAACATTATGATTTTTTTTTGAACGTAAATTATATTTATGTTAAATTGCTAATGTTGGTAAAATAATGTTGAAAAAGTATTAGAAAAATAATTAAATTTTGTGATCGTATTGAACGTGAAATCTATTTGTTATATACAAAAGTATCATGCATACAATTTTAAATTTAAAAATAAAAAAAAATATTAAAGTGAAATATATGGTATTATTGTTTTACACCAATTCCTATATCCTTTTTTTATGGTGAATTCGTTTCTAGAGAATAAATTCTGCATTTAAAAATGTTACATTTTTACAGTGTTGCCTTCAAATTGCAGAGTTTTGCACTCTTTTCATTTTACAAACTAACAGAAAAAAATCTACATTTTTTTTTTAAAGTTTGTTTGTTACACTGCCTTGTATTTATTTATATTTATTGTTGAATTAAATATTTTATTATAAAATCAAAATATCGACGGGTGAGCAATTTTATAAAGGTAAAATAATTTATAATTGTGTAGAGTGTGTAATAATATAACTATATTTTAAATTTTAGAATTAAATTTCGAATATATACAAGTTGAAGATGAAAATGTTTTAATGGAGCAAAATCAAATTACAATTTATCCTTCATCTTCAGGTTCAGTACAAGTATGAACAAAACAGATAAGAGAAGGTAATATTAATTTTATTTGCCAAAAAATCTTCGTACAACTTATTTTTTTTTAGTACAGAGTGGACACAAAAATATTGCCCGATAAATATTATGAATATTTAAATTGTATTGGAGCTTTAAAACGCTTACAAAATAAGAAACAAATCTGGATGGCAATTGCCATATTGCGAAATAAATTACAAAATATTCTATTACTATACTCTCATTCTCAGTGCTTTTCTTTAAAATTTATCTTTTAAGAAAAAGTATAAAAATTATTTATAATTATTTTTTATACTTAATTTTTCTAATTCAAATGAACAAAAAATTTGCACTTTCGAACTTATAATAAATGCTAAATTTATGTTAAATGTATATTATTTTGTTTGTGTTTTTTAATTTTATTATATTGTCTGAAATTTACAAATTACATAAATTCAATTTATATTTTTATTTTTATAAATTTTTAACACGATGACATAATTCTCTGTCTTTAATTGTATTATAAATATCATCATCAGATGAAGATGAAGAATTATCCAAAAGTTGAGAATTATCTAAATTAATAATTTGCTGCGTTATTTTCTTCCACTTTTATTTTTTGTTTATCCTTAGAAAATCATCCACAAATTGTCATTTGAAATTTTTTTTTTTTGTTGCCGTATTGTGCGAGGTAAAAATTCTGCACCGTCGAAAATTTAAATGCAGTAAATGTTACATTTACAGGCAGAATTTTTAAGAAACGAACGCGAAATTATTTTCAGTTCAACATTTTTTCGAGAAATGAACGGAAAAAATGCTGACCTGTGAAAAAAATGCAGAATGCGGGCAACATTTTTTTTAGAAACGAATTCACCATTAAATAAAAATAAATTAATAAAATAATTCGGAAAATTTACACGAAAAAGTTTACATTATACATATTTAATATATATGTATTTTTTTTTAATTATATAGTAGATAAATATTGCAAAATCTACTCGGTTCAAAAGTACTCTCCAGTATAAGCAAAATATTAATATCGATTGTATTTGTTAATAGAATTGTATTTGTTAATTTCACATTGAAAAAAAAAAAAAAGTTTAGCTTATTGAATTATTTCAGAAAATATATAGCCTATTAAATAGTTGAAAATATAATTATAAAAATGAAATTTGAAATTAAATATTTGTCAGCTGAGGAGCTGCAATTTGAATATGTTAGTCGCGGAATAGGGCCGAAAGGTTTGAATGCGAAAATTAAATTAGAAGATTGTTTGGATAAGGAAGAAAAAGGTTTGATTAATACACCTGAGATTTATCCATTTGAAATAAGAATAACGTCGGAAATAGCCAAACTTACGGGTTTTATAAATGATTTGTGTAGTGAAGCAACAAATGCACGGAGAATTAATGATGAAAATAAAATCGTTGAAACTTATTCAAGATTTATTCATTATATTCGTAGGCTAGTTATGTTACAAACGTCATATCCACATCAAGTAAATTAAATTGATTGGCTAATTGATTTATGTGACAAATAAAAAAATAAAAATTATGATCAATTAGGTGCCGCGGGAGGCGAAATTGATTCAAGAGAATTATTGGGAGATATTGAAGTAGGTCCAAATATTAATATAGATTTGAATAAAACTATAGATATGAGGGAGAAAAATGATATTATTGATATGCCGGATTTATTGAAAAAAATTAAAATGTTAGAATTAGAAAATGAAAAGTTGAAAATTATTTCAAAAGGTAATGGAAATGGTAATAAAAATAATTATTTACCAGCCATTAAAAATAAATATTAATGAAAATAAATATCCAGTCAGAAATTCGGTTAGAAACAGCAATCATTTTCAAGAATTTCAGAAAGAAATCCAATTAATAACAATTTTCAAGAATTTGATCCTAGAAATAATAATAATTTAATTGATTTTCCAACTACAAATAATAATAATAATCAAGTGTTTTATAATGGAAATCAAAAGAATAATTTGAATCGTAGACATGTTGGTTATAGTTCAGCACCAGTGGGTAATAATAGACCAGGTGGTAATCTACCAAATGTAAATTCCATTAATTATCAATATGTACAATCTGCTCCAAATAACAATTTTGGTCAAAATAGTTTTAGAAGGGACATAATTAAAGATTGGGGTTTAGTTTTTGATGGTTTGTCTTCAGTTGATGACTTTATTTTTCAATTTCAAGCATTAAGAATGCAAGATAACGTACCCTGCGAATAATTAAGTGCTGCATTCCATCGTTTGTTAGCCGGAAAAGCAAAAACTTGGTACTTCCAATTCATAAGAAGATATCCAAATTTTGATTGGGAACTTCTAAAAAGATGTTTATTAGATGAATTTTCTGAAGTAGTAGATGAAGACCAGAGATACGTTAGAATGCTAGAGGGAAAACAAAAACAGGGTAAATCATTTTTAGATTTTTCACAAATGATGATGGGTTACAAAATCCAATTACAAAATCCAATTTCTGAATTTAGATTGGTACAAAACTTAAAGAAAAACATTAATCGTCGAATATCTCAATTTTTCTGGAATGAGCAAATAGGAACGTTATCAGAATTACGAAAAGCTGAAACATTTTATAAACGTGATCATTATTATAGGGTTAATGAGCTGAATATGGAAGAAAATTTATTCGAAAATTGTCAAAATCGGTTGAAGCGTTCTATCCGCAAAATAATAATAAATTTGAAAATGAAATTAAAAAAGTAGATCATAAAACGAAATTTATTGTAAATTCAACAAATGAATTAACTTGTTGGAATTGTCTAGGAAAAGGTCACAGATATGGAGATTAAGAATCCGAAACGTGGCATAAATTTTGTTATGGTTGTGGTAAAAGGGACGTACTTAAATTTAAATGTCCGAAATGTACTCCGGAAAACTGTGGATGCATCGGTAGTGCGGAAAACGTCATCCAGCCGAAAGTAATTTCCGGTGAAAATATAAATAATATTAGTAATAGTTTAGAAAATAAAAATAGTAATTTAGATATTAATAATAAAAATTTAATAAATAGTAATGGATTTGTAGTAAGTAAGGAAAATTTAATTAATTATAATGAAATGATAGATAATAATAATGAAAATTTAAATAATTATAGCAATGAATCTGAAGCTATAAATCAAAATATTAAAATAATGAATAGAAATGAAATAGAAAACAATAATAATGAATTATTAAATACGAAAAAATCCTTACATGAACGAATTTTAAATTATGAAAAGGTACGCGCGCGAAAATTTGAAAATAAGAATGAATTAGAAAATTTAACTAAAATACGTAAAAAGAATAATAAATCTGCAAATAGATGTAGAAGTTATTATAAAAATTTAAAATTAGAGAAGCGAAAAATTATATCTTCAATCATACATATGGAGGATGACTCTATATGGTCTAGACTCTAGACCATATCTGAAAATTTAAATTGGTAGTAAAAATATAATTGGTTTGTTAGATTCAGGTGCGTCAGTGTGTTGTTTAGGTACAGGGTGTATGGCTTTAGTAGAAGATTTAAAACTTAAAATATATAAAATTAATGAAACCATACACACAACTGATGGTAATAAACAGGTAGTATTAGGTTATGTTATTGCACCTGTACCAAAAAAATAAAACAATAAATTTTAAATTATATTTAGTACCATAAAATGTACTTTAATAACGACGTCCCAAAAGAAATTATGGAAGAAAATAACCAATTAAGAATAGCGCTAAAACAACTTAAAGATAAAGGAACTAATGCTAGCATAAAAAAGGTAAGATAGTGGTCGAAAACAAAATAATTAATAAAAAAGTTGTAGAACAACTTGCTGAAGAAGCGAAAAAGAAAAGACCAAGATCAATAGAAGATGAAATAAATAGAAATTCACCAGATAATAATAAGAAGAAGGTGTGTGAAACAAATATAGAAACAAATGAAATTAATGAAAAAAAAGCTACAAAGATAAATGAGCTGCTACTAAGCTCATCTTCGTCAGCTACACAAGATATTGATCCTGCGAACGTTAAATGGACTATGAAAAACCAAATATTTGAGAAAACTTTCCCAGTACGGTTGGCCACCGTGGGAATGCAAGGCCAAAACCCCCCATATCTCAATACTAGAGATGAAAAACAAAATTTGAATATAAATAAATTACATAATAATTTAATTCGAAATAAAGAAACGATAGAGAAAAATATAACAGATTTGAACATTTGCACCTTTAATGTACGCACTTTATCTACAGAAAGCAAATTAATTGAACTAAAAAATGCATTATTAAATGTTAAGTGGGACGTAATAGGTTTAGCAGAAACAAGACTAGATGGTGCAAGAATTCTAGAAAAAGAAGATGGAAATATTTTTACATACATTGGTAATAAAAAAGGTATATACGGAGTTGGAATGCTAATAAATAGTAAGCTCAAGAAATATATAGATGAAATTCACTTAATAAATGATAGGATAATAGCTTGTGAATTCAAGATTGTAAAAATAAATTTGCTATTATACAAATATATGCACCAACATCAAATGAAGAAGAAAAAGTAATAGATGATTTTTATGCAAAACTTGATGAAACGCTGGGAAATATAAAAACAGATAATATTTACATTATAGGAGATTTTAATGCGAAAGTTGGTAAAAAGCAAATATGTGAAGATGCAATTCTTGGTAATTATGGAATTGGTAATAGAAATAGAAATGGGCAAAAATTAATAACATGGTTATGGCAAAACAATATGATTGTAGCAAATACATTTTTCAAAAAAAAAGAAAAGAACAAATGGACATGGAAATCGCCCAATGGTATTACAAAGAATGAAATAGATTTAATAATTACTAATAGAAAGAAAACTATAAAAGATGTATCTATAATAGCGAATATGGTTTTTGATAGTGATCACCTTTTGGTTAGGGCAAAAATTTTGTTAAACCACAAAACAAAAGAATATCATAATAATACTGGAAGACAAGAAATTATAAAATTTGTTTCAAATGAGAAAAAACTTGATTATAAAATTAAATTAGAACAAATTTTAAATATAAATAAAATAAAAAGTATTGAAAGTATACAAATAAAATATGATTTTCTAGAAAAAAACTATTATAGAAGCGGCAAAAAACACAATAATGGAAAAAGTCAATAATAAAAAAGAAAAGATTTCAACAAATACAAAAAAACTAATAGAAGAAAGAGAAAATATTAGAAAAAAATATAATTTAACAGAGACAGATAAAAGTGAGCTTAAATTACTAAGGAAACAAATAAAAAAATCTTTAAAAAATGATATAAAACAATACGATGAAGAAATTGTCAAACAAATAGTTGAAGATAAAAAATGTATTAAAAAAGTGAAAGAACATTTCAAAGAAGGAAAGGATTGGATAATTAACTTAAAGAATATAAATAAAAAAATACATAATAGAACACAAATTAATCAAACAGCAACTTCATCCTATGAAGATTTATATAAATCTGGTTGCTGATTTTGATCTAAATTTGTGATAAAAAGTTGATAAAAAATGAGTGTACGATAAAAAAGGAACAATTCAAAAAAATATTATTTTTTCCTAAACGGTCATCTTAGGTCATGTATGACACTCGTCCTTCAACACTCGAATGCCTTCCAGATGGTACTCCCGCATCCTTTTGATTAATGCATCCAATTGTATGGTATTTACTCGATGTCTTGGCTTAAAATATTATTTAAAATTAAAATTTGACATTCACAAATTAATTATAACACATAGAATAATTAATTTTGATAACTTACCATTATTTATTTTTTGTATAAAAATATCTCATAAATTTACGTCACAAAATTGTTTAGTTCTTAATAAATATTTACTTTTAATCACTTTATTCAACAAATCACTTTCAAAATAAACAAATAACACAATTTTTAAAATCAAATAATTTTTATCGGTAGACCGTAAAGCAGTTGATAAAAATTTGCGATAAAATTTGCTTTTCACTCGTTTTTTTTCATTCCAACTCATTGGAACAAAACGGAATGAGTGAAAATTTTTATAATAATAAATAAATGAGTGACATTTAGAAAAATTTCAGTGTGCTACGATAAAATTTTTGAGTACAACGATAAAAATTTACGATGAAATAGATCAAAATCAGCACCCTGATTTAAAATATGAGCATACTAATGAAATTATTACAGAAAATACTGTTGAAGGTTTCCCTATATTTTTGAAAAATGAAATTGAAGAAGCAATAGATGAATTAAAAGTGGGAAAATGTATTGGAAATGATGTAATAAACACGGAAATGATAAAAATTGGTAAAGAAGAACTATCTGAAATAATAACATATTTATTTAATGAAATAATAATATTTGAAATGATCCCAAACCAATGGAAAGAACCTACGATAGTTCTTTTACATAAAAAAGGCGATAAGGCTGAACTGAACAATTATAGACCAATCAGTATTCTCTCGACCATGTATAAAATATTCGCAAAATGTTTAGTAAGAAGAATGAAAGTAAACCATAACCAAAACCAACCACGGGAGCAAGCTGGTTTCCGATCTGGTTTTCTACAACGGCGGACCATCTACATGCTATGAATCAAGTAATAGAAAAAACTACCGAATATCAAAAAACACTGTATATTTGTTTCATAGACTGCTACAAGGCCTTCGATTCAATAGAACATAATAAAATATGGGAAGCACTACATAACCAAGGTAATTCACAAAAAGAAATTAATATAATAAAAAAAAATTACAACAGGTGTGTAGCGAAAATATCAACAGAATATAAAGGTAAAAATTTTAATATTGAAAGAGGTGTGAGACAAGGTGACCCGCTTTCACCTTCACTTTTCTGTGCTGTTTTAGAGGAAGTATTTAGAAATATTGATTTTGAACGTCTGGGTATATATATAAACGTTGATCAGCTAACTGATTTAAGGTTTGCTGATGATATTGGTATGTTTGCAGAAACTGAAGCAAATTTGGAAATAATGATTCATAGGCTTGCGACTGAATGTGAAAAAGTGGGATTGAAAATGAATAGAACAAAAACCAAATTATTAACAAATTCAACAGAACTAAATATAAAATTAGAAGGCGAAAATTTAGAATATTGCGAAGATTATATTTACTTAGGGCAAACAATATCGTTTACAAACAAGGAAGAAAAGGAAATAAATAGAAGAATTACTAATAGTTGGAAACAATTCTGGTCAATGAAAAATATACTAAATTCCAAAATAAGTACAGAAAGTAGGAAAGAATTATTCGACATGACAGTACTGCCGGTAATGACTTATGGAGCTCATCAACATTGGCGTATGTCATCAACATTAAATAAAAAAATTCAAGTTAACCAACGAGCCATGGAGAGATCATTACTACATATTACCAGAAGACATAGAGTTCCAAATGATGAAATTAGAAGTAGAACAGGTTTCCAGGATGCAGTACATAAAGCTAAATCTTTGAAATGGAAATGGGCTGGTCATGTAGCAAGGTTACAAGACAACAGATAGACCAAAATTACTACTGAATGGATTCTAAGAGATGGTTTAAGAAGAGTTGGTCGTCCAGCAAAAAGATGGAGAGATGACCTAAACGCTATTGATGAGAGATGGGAAAGGAAAGCGTCAGACAGAGCAATTTGGAAGTTATTGGGGGAGGCTTATGTCCTTCGCGAATGAAGATGAGAAATTGTTAACAAATTATTTATTTATAGTAATTAATAATATATTTTATATTTATAATTGAATTAAATGAAATGAAATACTTTAAAATAATTGTTAAATATTAATTCTTAAATATAATGAATTTGTTAAATGAATTATAAAATATAATAGAAAAGGAATATTAAAGCTTGAAATAACAATAATAATAACCATCTTCGCAACAAGAATTATATTTAGGAATACATTTTTGGCAACTATTTAAATTATCCCCAGTATTTTCGGAAATTTCAGAAATAACACTTCCAAAAATCGAAGATATTAATAGTTATCCATTATCTGAAAAGGAATTAAACAAATTAGATATTTTAAAAGAAAAATTTCCTTCATCTTCAAAGTTAGGATTAGGGCAAACACATTTGGAAGAACATCGAATTGAAGTTGGTGATCTAGTACCAATAAAACAGAGGCATTATCCTGTATCTCCACCAATTCAAGAATTAATGTATAAAGAACTAGACAGAATGCTAGAAATGGCTGTAATAGAGGAAAGTAATAGTGCGTGGAATTCTCCAGTGGTATTAGTTAGGAAGCCTGGAAAAGTTAGGTTGTGTCTTGAATCGCGAAAAGTCAATCAAGTAACAAAAAAGACTCATATCCATTGCCTAATATTGTTGGTTTATTATCGCGTTTTGAAAAAACCGAAATTATATCCAGTATAGATCTAAAAGACGCGTTCTGGCAGATCTCATTAGAAAAAGAATCTCGTGAAAAAACAGCTTTCACAGTACCTGGTCGACCTTTGTATCACTTTACACGTATGCCTTTTGGGTTGTGCAACGCTGCACAAAGGTTATGTAGATTAATAGACAAAGTAATTCCTGGTCAATTACGAGAACAAGTACAAGTTTATCTTGATGATTTACTTGTGACCTCATCTAATGTTGAATCACATTTTGAAATTTTAGAGCAGGTAGCAAAATGTTTACAAATCGCGGGCCTTACAATTAATGTTGAAAAATCTAAATTTTTCATGAAGCAAGTTAAATATTTGGGTTATATAATTGGTAGTGGTCAATTGAAACCAGATCCAGAGAAAGTATCTGCTATTTATGATTTTCCAGAACCTAAAACAGTAAAGTAGATACGTAGGTTTTTAGGCATGGCGGGCTGGTATCAAAGACTTATTCCCAATTATTCAAATATTGTAGCTCCAATATCTGATTGTCTTCGTGGTAAAAAATTAAAATGGTCCGAAGAAGCTGGTAAAGCTTTTGTAAATATTAAAAATATTTTGTTGTCTGAATTTGTGTTAGTACACTCAGATTTTATGTTCAAACAGATGCGTGTAAAAGTGGTATCGGAGGCGTATTATTTCAAAAAGACGATGAAGGCAAAGAACATCCCATTGCTTTTATGTCCAAAAAAATTTGATAGTACCAAATCAAAATGGCCTACTACTGAACAAGAATGTTACGCGGTTTAACTTAGATCTTATATAGAAGGCCTTCCTTTTAGTGTCATTACCGATCACTCGAGTCTGCAATGGTTAGTGAACAATAAAGACCATCATGGTAAATTGTTTATATGGTGTTTAAAGTTACAGGCTTTTGATTTTGATATTAAACACAGAAAAGGATCACAAAATATCGTACCAGATACTTTATCGCGGTCATTTGAAATAGATGAAATACAGTATCGCACACCTGACATAGATCTTAGTTCTCCATATTTTCATAATGATGAAAAGTATGAAGAAATAAAATCTACTATTCGTCAGAATCAGGAGCGATTACCGGATTTATGTATTTCAGATGATTTCGTGTATAAACGTACTCTCTTTAGAAAAGACGATCCTGAATCAGAATCGAAGGTTTGGAAGCTTTGGATACCGTCGCAATTGGCCAATGATGTGGTAAAACTTGCGCATGATCCGCCTGAGTGTGCACACGGTGGTGTCACTAAAACTTTGTATCGAATACGTCAAAGATACTATTGGCCGAGAATGTTGAAAGATGTTCAAGAATATATTGCTAATTGTGATTATCTTGGGAATTAAATCCATGAAAACTGCTATTTATTCACCATCATCGAATAGTAGTGAAAGAGTGAGTAGTTCAATATTGTCAGCTATTAGAGCATATCTTGATAGTAACCAGAAAAACTGGGATAAAAATTTAAATTATATAGGTAGTGCTTTGAGAAATACAATCCATGAATCAATAGGTACTAGCCCATATTTTGTATTATTCGGTCAACATATGGTAACTCACGGTGAAAGCTATAAAATATTGAAAAATTTAGATATGTTGAATAATGAAGATGTAGATATATTACCACCAAATTCAGATTTAGAAATAATTAGAAAAAAAGTTTTAAAAAATTTAGAAAAAGCACAAAATAAAGGTCGGCAATATTACAATCGGAAATGCAAAGAAATTAGATATGAACCTGGACAAGTAGTTTATACAGAGCGAAAAATTTAAAAATGTTAACGCGAAGTTATGCAAAAAATTTATTAAAAGTAAGATTGTTAAAAGAATAGGCCGAAATATGTATGAATTAGAAGATATGGACGGAAATACGATTAAAAGTAAATATCACAGTAAAGATATTCGGATATGAATTGCTATTATAATAAATAGTTAATTAAGTTTAGTTGAAACAGTATAATTTATGTATAACTAATAGATATTTTAATTGATTTTAAATCAATAATTTAAGTTGAATTTTGTTTGAAATAGAAATATATAAATAGACATAAATAAAGTTGATCTCAGGGTCAGTGGTCGAAACCCCACGTTAATTAAAATCATAAATCCATCCGATTTTCAGCTTCAATTTATGCTACATAGTAATATAAATTGAACCTGCCCTGTTGCGGCTGAGATTTTATTTTATAAAAAAATTATTATTATTTTTTATAAGTTAACCAATTAGCAAATTCCGATATTTCTAATAATTTTAATAGAAATATATATCAAAAAATAATATTCTTCGAAATATAATATAGAATAATACTATTAGATTGATAGAATGTAGCGCTAAAAAAAAAAGAAAAAAATCAATTTGTACTTAGCTTAAACTAAGTCATAATTTAAAATCTAAATCTACTCCAATTAACGATCGGGATTTCGTTAAAAAAAAAGTAAAAATTACCGACAGGCGGCGTTACCCTACCTAATGAGGGATTTTTAAAGGTCAATTAAGAAAAAAATTATATTTTTTTTTCTTGTTTTAACCATCAACTGAGATAGTCATCTCTAATGGAAATTATATATTAATTTAAATATATAAAAATATTAGTAAAGTTAAATTTAAAAAAAATATATGCTCATTGCATATCCTAAAAATTAAAAAGTATTATAGTTATATATATATTATAACATTATAAGTATAATAGAAAAATAAAAAAAGCTGCTAACTAGGGGGAGCAGATAACTCGTAGTATGTTGTTTAACAGCGATTTATGTCCAAAAGTTTTTTGTAATTAACATTAACTTTGTAACAAACAGTGCTTTCTTCAAAATTGCTCATCTTTATTATTTATTGATTTAATTTTATATTTTTATTTCTTTAATAATAAATAATATTATTAAAATAACTATAATAAGTATAAATATGCGTAATCACGAATCCAACCTGTGTACAAAATTTCATTGAAATTGAATAATATTTACCATATGTTCTAGAACATATGAAATATTAATCGGAAATTTTAGCATGGACCCCCTCAGGTTACTAACTTCTACCTTAGTCTACACATGCGTAATCACGAATCCAACCTGTGTACAAAATTTCATTGAAATTGAATAATATTTACCATATGTTCTAGAACATATGAAATATTAATCGGAAATTTTAGCATGGACCCCCTAGTGCTACTAACGTCTACATTAGTCAACACATGCGTAATCACAAACGCAACCTGTTAACCAAATTTCATTGAAAACGGATAATAATTACTATATGGTGTAGAACATATGAAAACTAAGTAGGTAACCTGTGTTTGAAATATAATTGTAATTGGGTGCCAATTACTGTATGATGTAGAGCAGCACCCGGCAAACTATGACCCGTGGGTCACGGAGTGACCCAAAGCATCATTTCATATTACCCGCTTCGAAATTGTAAAATAACAAAACAATAAATATATTTTTTGATTACAACTATTGAACTATTGCATATAAAATTAAATCATTCCCCAGCAATTTTTTTAAAATTTGTTTTAAAATTAATTTTATTTGAAATGGATATAAAAAATTGTAAGTTTAACTAATTCTTACATATAAAAATTCAAGTAGAAAAAGGAATTGTGTGTGATTTCGATGTAAGGACATGTCAGACTTATATTAATAACATGAAAGACGAATTTAAAAATAAATTTCAAACTTTGAAAATGCACGGCCCAATGTTTGTGTTTATTACGAAGGCGGATGTAATTGATGAAACTATTTTAGTTAAAATTTGTTTAGTTGGATAATAAATGAATTACCTTTTGGTTTAACTAATTTTTGTAAATTGCTGTCATATAAATTACCACTGACCCGCTACGAGTTTAAAAAAACCTCATCTCAGGTGAATCTTACCCACGATTAAAAAAGTTTGCCGACCGCTGATGTAGAGTATTGAACTTGTGAAATATAATTGGACATTTTAACATGGACCCACTGGATTACCGACATTAAAATTTGCAGACAGTAAGCACATAAGGAAGCTACTATGTGTGTCAAATTTCATTCAAATCAGATAATAAATACCATATGCTCTAGAGCATATGAAATTTTAATCGGAAATTTTAGTATGGACCCCCTGAAGGTATTAACTTCTATCATGGCCAACACATGCATAATCAGAAGGTCTACCTTTGTACCAAATTTCATTAAAATCAGATAATAATTACATGCTATAAAACACGTAATTATATAAAATTCGGAAACTAAAACTGTTTTCTAGGAACCCCCTGAAGGTCTCCAAATTTCAGGAGAGCCAACTAGATCACAAAATTAGCCTATATATAAAATATCTTTGAAATCGGTTAACAATTACTATATGCTCTAGACTAGAACATATGAAAAAAAAAAATTAAAAATGAAATCGGAAATTTAACATGAACTCCCTAATCCTACTAACCTGTAATTTGGTCAACCTATGTAGAATCATGAACTCAACCTATGTACCAAATTTCATTGAAATCGGATAATAATTACAAGCTGTAGAACATAAAGCAAATATTCTTCGGAAACTAAGTTGCTCATATATTAGTTTCCCATGAACGTACTATACCTACCAACTACAAATTTGTGGAGTATCAAATAGATAACTAAATGAAACTGTGTATTCAATATCATTGAAATTGGGTGAAAGGTACTGTAGATATAGAGAGTTGAACTTATGAAAAGTAATAACGGATTTTTACATGGACCCACTGAAGTATCGACTTTAAATTTTACAGACACCAAGTACATACGGAAACTATCATATGTACCAAAATTTATGCTAATTAGACAAAAATTACTATATGCTCTATCTAGAGTCTAGACCTAGAGTATACGAAATTTTAATCGGAAATTTTACCAGGGACCCCCTGAAGTTACAGACCTGTATCTTGGTAGGCTTGTGGACAATCATGATACCAACAAACGAAGTCGATTTTTTTACTTCAAAGTCCGTCACAAAACACTTCTAATTGATTCCATAAAAACTTAAAATTCTAAAATATGAAAATTAAATTTTTCAAAAATAAATTGAAAAATTTTGCCTTGAAAATTTCTTGTGAAAAAAAAAAAAAAAATGCAAGAAGAAACAATATAGGTTAAAGACGCATATATGGTTCAATATTATAAAATATATTTTATATTTCTTTCCTCTTTCTCAACATGTTTTTTATCCCTTACTATCTTCATTCATTTATTTTCTAAAAATATATAACAAAAAAAATTTACCGAAAATAAAAAATATTTTGTGTTAAAAAGCACATCGAATTATCTAATATCAAAACCATATATATAATAATTATTCTTCTCAAACCATATTTATTACAAAGCTGTTTTTTTGGCTAAAGCCCCTCGCCAGTTTTTAGTGAAAAATAATGTAAAAATATATTACTGTCCATCTTGATATTAGATCGTGTTTGGAAAAAGTCAATTAAATTAAAGTAGATTAACTATTAAATTTAAAGAAATATCAAAAAAAAAAAAATATTTTAATAAATGCTGAAGTATATATAGTGTTTAAAGAAAAAATATATAATCTAAAAATATTTTAGAATAAAAGGTGTATGATGGCGGCGGTGCAGGGCATTATCGCCCGAAATCCATTCGGGCGATAATGCTCACCCAAGTGGGAATTATCGTCCACAAAAAGGTGAGCATTATCGCCCGAAATTCATTACACCACAATATGTAACAACGCAATTACAAGGAAATTGTTGTCAGTAGTGAAAATATATATATATAGTAGTTTTATCTTGTGTAAAACATGATAACAAAAATCATCTTTTATTTATTTACTAGTTCTGTTGGTCATTTTCTACTTTGTAATCCCTTTTCCGGAAAAGGCAAATAGCAAACGGGCTTTATTTCTCACTTATGTGGGTTATAAAGCTCGAACATTTTTGTATAAAGGAATTTCTCACATTTTTATGGGCGATAATTCCCACTTGGGTGAAATTCATTCGGGCGATAATGCTCACCCAAGTGGGAATAATCGCCCTTCGGGCGATAATGCCCTACACCGATGGCGGCATGATCATGGTGACCAGCAGCACAGAGAAAAAAAAGTAAGTTGAAATTGTTTAAATTATAAACATATATATATATATATTTTTAAATTTTTGCTATAATTTTCATCAAAATAAAAAAAATAAAATATAAAAATTAGTTTTGTCATATGAAAAATTATACGAATATATTTGAATGTTGTATAGATTGATATGTTATAATTTTAAAAAGAATCTTAAATATTGAATAAAATTTATTTGTAAAAAAAATTATAATTAATTATATTAAAGAAATTTTTTTTATAAAAATTGATAAGAAATTGGTAAAGCAGTTGATCTTCGAAAAAGAGAAACTTCGGTATTGACGTCACTAATTAACATGGCGGTCACGGTCATTGATTTGGAGTTAGATTTAAATAATAGAATTGGCAAACAGATGATCGGCTAATTGTATTTTTTACAATATACTGGGGAGTACCGGCGAATGGGGTAGTATGGCGCAATAATTATTAAATAAGAAAATTTTATTCGTTTTATTGGGGAAAATTATTTTCATTTAATTATTTACAAATTGTAAATAATTAAAGAATGCATAACATTTTCATGGGTCCGCATTCGGGTGCGGATAAAAGAAGGGTAAATCGCGCGGTACTATATACCACCAATATAGTACAAAAAAAAAAAAACGATGAATTATTTTATATGATATAAATGCTCATCCACTGTATAAATTAATTGAGTGGTGATTTTTTTTTGAAAATGGTGAAGAAAAAAATCTGATTTTTTCTTCAGCCACATTATGACACGCAAAATTACTATTTTGTCGAGTACGAATGGATGACAAGACCCCCCCCCCCCCCCCAAACCGGCGAGCTAGCTAGAGCAATACAGCTAGGCGTGTCAGTCATCCGTATCAGAAATTTAGTTTTCTGAAAGCAATTCGTACCGGGGGTTAATCAAGATTGGTTCGACAATCGAGATTAAGGTGAACATATTTACAAATTCCTTGCTCAGCAACAGTACTGAGCTATCTCTATAGCGCTTAAATTTTGACTCTCCGCTATCTCCAGCAATATATTGTTCTCTTAGCATTTCATTTTGTGAATGTTCACTAATTAAAGTTGTAATAAAGAGCCACAGGTGTGGATGATCAATTTGATTTAGATTTTAGAATTTATTGTTCCAACCTTCACATCAATTATTTGTTTTGCCCGCGTTATTTTTAATAGCTTCGATAACGTTCCAATATGAAATTGCATATCTTGATGGTCTACGAATTCCTCCTAAACCCATCTTGCCTATATAGGTTTCCTCGAAATAATTGAGAAATGAAGTTGCCTCTTCCGGTAAAATTTTTTCTTGAATAAGTATATTAAAATACTCAATAACCTTGTCATGTGGAACAAACGCCAAAGAAATCAACTGTTACACTTTTAACGCAAAAGAAGGGTCAGTGTCATATTTTGTTTTAAGTCCAATGGTACATAATTTACGATGTACATAATTTACGATATACATACAGTTGTGTAAATAATAGTGGGCATACAGAAAATGTGCCATCGACATACCACTCGGAAGATTTGGCTAAAATTTCCACATTTTCTTTAGTACCAAAAATTATTATGTGATTATTTCCTGAACTATCCTCGGCAATGCTGTAAAAAAAAATGAATCTTTCCTTTTTTGCAGTTAAACAATATTTTACTGGAATATAAAAATCCTTATGGGTTGGTATTGGTTCATATTTATCACCAGCAGCATCATTTCTTCTAGATGCTCTAATACGTCTTTTTTATAGAATGATTTTGTGGTATCTGAATGGATATAATTTTTGTGTGGTGCCTGGTAATGATTTTTTCGCTTTATCTCTTATATTTTTCATATGGCGTGCTACTTCGACTTTCGCTGCTTCTCCAGCATGGTTATGCTCAGATGGTGGTACAGAGATCACATTTTTTACTATATGCAATCGTGCCTTACATTTTGTTTTAAAATAGCTTACGCATTTCCAAATAGATTTCTTGTAAGTCACGCGCTCCTTGTTGTAAACAAACCCATCAAGAAGAACTTGTTTACCTTTCTCACTTTCTACGTATGAAAATCCAAACTCCATTTAAGTATCCCTATTTTTATTCAGCTTTATTCTGAATAATTTTTGATTTTTGAAATTAGAAAATATATTTGACATATATTACCAATTAAAGCTGCTAGATTTTTTTAATTAGGAAATACAAAGTGAATATTACATTAGGTATATGAAATCATTAGGTATCGAAAGTTTAGTATATTGGATACTAAACAAATTTTTCTTATACCATGTTCAGACAGAGCCTTAATCATGTTTAAAACCTTAATCATGTTTAGTTCGTAATTATTTTCATACAAATTTTCGTTTAGCTAAACAAGTGTTTAGCAACTAATTACGTTTAGTGTAAGGGATTGTCATGACTTTTTTTCTATTCTTTTGGTAAAATTCGATATTTTTTCAAATAATTTTAACAGCCCTGCAAACCAATTGTCATTTTACAGCTAATTTCTTTCAAAACATTTTTTTGTTAAATATAAATTCAAAATGGAAAATGTTAAAAAACGAAAAAGATTTATATTTCTATGCGAGTTTTTCATCTTTTCCAAACAAATAAAATTCATTTGCGTATAAAAATACAAAATCATGGATTTATTTAAAAACATTTTTTTTAATAATTTATTTCCTAGTCTTTTTTCATTTATTTGCTTATCTATATAAAATAGTTTATTTAATAAATTATTTTAATATAAATATAAACTTTCCTTACACTCCATTATTTTTTCATTTAAAAATTTAAAAAAAACTGTTTTCTGACAGCCTTAATTACGTTTTTCTGTGTGAACACTAGATTCTTAAACGTAATTAATTCATGTTAAACATTTCTGTCTGAACAAGGTATTATATAAATTAATTAAACAAGTTTAAAACATTTTGTAGTTTTTTATATAGTATTTATTTAAATCTAATGTAAAAAAAACTTAAATTATATTTAAAATAAAACCGATCTGTTCAAGACTTAAAACCAGAATGAATCTTCTGAACATTTTTGAGATTTATAAATTTAAAATATTCAAATAAAAGATATTATATTTCTTATAAAAAAAATGTGCTTAATTAGTACATTATTATATTATTATCACAAAGAAATATATCCAGAGTAATCAAATCATATACCTCTTTTTGGGAAAAAAATATTTAAAATATTTGAATTTGTAGTACCCCAGAAACCACGTGTTTAGCTAAGGTTTCAGAAAAGTTTTAGAATTGAGTTTCTTTCAAAACAAATAGCTTTCAAATTGAGTAAATTTCACATCAAAAAGCTTTCTAATATTTTTTATGCTCAATATTCAAAGCAAAAATCCATATACATAGTACATATATGGAATATATGAATATTTTGCATATAAAATTTACTTTATCTTCTAAAGTAAATATTTCCATTTTTTCAGCGATGACCTATTTTTTGTTATATATATTAATAAAGGTAGTTCAATTCCCTACAAAAAAGTCCG
Source organism: Rhamphomyia laevipes (assembly GCA_963920725.1). NCBI lineage: Eukaryota > Metazoa > Arthropoda > Insecta > Diptera > Empididae > Rhamphomyia > Rhamphomyia laevipes. The sequence continues at coordinate 32,133,838 of OY987255.1, forward strand.
CGTAAAGGGTATTTTCCGACCAGTAGTTTAGGAAATATAAGCATTATTATCAAACCATCTTTTGATTGATTACAATAACAAAATCTAATCGAAATGAGTATTGCGTAATAGTATTTGTGTTTGAAAATATATAAATTATGAAAGTATGCGTACCGAAAATTTCTTGAATTTAAATTTGAAAAATAATTTTATTTTATATTTTCAATTCTACTGGATTTCAGCAATATTTTTAAAAATTTAAATTATTACAAAAAGCGAAGAAATTTTTAAGAAAAAATAAAACATTCCGTTTTATAAAATTAGTTATAAATAAAATTAATAAAATTGTTTAGCACTTCATAAATAACTTTTTAGGAAAATTTATTTAAAATAATTAATATATTTTATAAAAATATGAAAAATTTAAAATACTGAATTTTTAATAATTTTAAACGTGATGTAAGGGCAAATTTATACAATCACGAACAACCTCATCGATTGCCGATTCCATATATAATTATTTCTTTAAAATAATAAATTCTTTATAATCATAAAATTCTGTATTTTCTATAATTAAATATATAAAAATTAAAATAAATTTTAAAGATTAAAATTTTAAGAAAATCTTTCTTAAAATTCATAAAACATATGTTACGTAAAATATACATATTTATACTCACGCTCATGAATCAACTTTTAACCGACAAGACAGATATTTAGCACATTTATAACTATTATTAGGAAACCCCTAAGATAATGCTGAAATCCAGTAGAATTGAAAATATAAAATAAAAATATTTTTCAAATTTAAATTCAAGATATTTTCGGTACGCATACTTTCATAATTTATATATTTTCAAACACAAATACTATTACGCAATACTCATTTCGATTAGATTTTGTTATTGTAATCAATCAAAAGATGGTTTGATAATAATGCTTATATTTCCTAAACTACTGGTCGGAAAATACCCTTTACGCGGACTTTTTTGTAGGGAATTGAACTACCTTTATTAATATATATAAAAAAAAATAGGTCATCGCTGAAAAAATGGAAATATTTACTTTAGAAGATAAAGTAAATTTTATATGCAAAATATTCATATATTCCATATATGTACTATGTATATGGATTTTTGCTTTGAATATTGAGCATAAAAAATATTAGAAAGCTTTTTGATGTGAAATTTACTCAATTTGAAAGCTATTTGTTTTGAAAGAAACTCAATTCTAAAACTTTTCTGAAACCTTAGCTAAACACGTGGTTTCTGGGGTACTACAAATTCAAATATTTTAAATATTTTTTTTTCCAAAAAGAGGTATATGATTTGATTACTCTGGATATATTTCTTTGTGTTATTATCTTTAAAGTTTTTTATATATTTGAAATTACTTAAATATCTTATTACTCCCACAGATTTAATATATTATTATGAAAAATAATTATGATAAAATTGTTATGCTTAAAAAGCATTTTTAAGCAAATAATAATTTTATATTTATAATTTTGAATCGTCAGAAAAAGGTAATTCGAGTTGGGATATAACTCTTCCCTCCTTACGATTTTGCTCCGAAAAATCTACTGATTTTAATTCCAAATTAACATTTGTTTCATTTCTTTTAGATTTTTTTCTCAAAAATATGATTAGAATTATTAATGATATTACAATTATAATGATAGTAGTAGTAGATAATACAACATGTTCAACATTTTTATACTTAAGGTCTTCAATTATTTTTCTATTTTCTAAATGTTTTAAATGGAGATGTTCTATTGTAAAATTTGCAATAATTTTTTTTACTGTAATATTATTAAAATTTGGAATTACAAAATTATCATTATTTATAAAATTTTCATATTCAATATTATTAATTTTTACTTTACAATTTTCAAATTTTATGATAGTATTACCAGACAATATTACATTATACTTATTACAATTCTGAACAATTTTTGTAGATGGTAAATTTTTAACAATTAAAACATTATTTGTAATTTGCTTTATTTCAATTTCTTTGTTTTCTTTAAAGTTACATTTTTCATTTTCCTTAAACAACTGACAAATACTAGCATTTACAAGTTTTAAATTCTTTTTCATTACTACATTTTCAGTATATTCATATAAATTTTCTTCATTTAAAATAAATCTTTTATTCTGTAATTCTAATTCTAATTTATTTTTATTAGGTATTGGTTCAACAACAATTCCATAATATTCACTTTTTGAATAAGTTGGTATCATTAGTACAAAAATAATATGATCATTATATAAAATTACTGAAGATTTTATGTTCATTATTTGTTTAATTGTTATATTATAATTTTTAAATTCATAATCTGATAAAATATCTTTACCTAAAACTCCTAATCTAGCTAACAATAAATTATCTTTAATTTTTCTAACTTGATCTCTAAGTAATTGAATATCGAATTGTATTTGAAAAATATGTTGCATATGTTCTATTTCGATTTTATCTTTATTTATTTCAGTAATTAAAATTTTTAAATTTTCTTTCATTAAATTTTGCTGTAAATTAATATGTTTTGTTATGTTTTTCATAGCTTCATCGAAATTCTCATTAATTCTAACTTGATCATTTAGAGCTTTTACTAAATTTTCGTTATTTTGATCGCTAATGTCTAATCTCTCTTTTATTTCCTGTTCATCGTTTGCGTCCATAACTCCAGTTAAATATTTTAACCCAGTACCTAATAAATTTATTAACCCTCTTTTATTTCTAATATTATTTTTACACAAATTTTCAATTTCTTCAGCTATTAAATTAAAATTATAAAGTAAAGCCGGATACTGGTTTCTATAGCTTAATTTGTTGATATTTTCTTCAATAATTCCTAAATTGACTGTCCATGATGTAATGTTAATTTTATGCAAAATTTTCTTGTATCCCATAATTACTTGGATTTCCTGCTCCCGGATTACTATGAATCCCTGTCCGATATCGATATTCTGTACTTCCATCTTCTGTGTGTTTGTTTGCATCATTATCATCAACATTATGACTATGATCATTAGAAGTGCCTGAAAAATTATTTTCATATTTATATTTTCGTTTAATTTGGTCTTTATAATATTTTATTCCTTTTTTATCTTTATAATGGTCTCCCGAAATAACTTTAGACTCTAGTTTTTTATACTTAGGTTGTAATTTAAATGAAGTTGAAATTTTATTAATTTTGTTAATATACCTTTCTTTATATTTTTGTACTTTTTCTATTATTTCATTATACTCTTCTGCTTTAATATTACCGTTAATAAAGTCAAGTGGTCTTTTACCAGTTGTTGAGTGAATAGTTTTATTATACATCAATAAAGCTATTAAAACTAATTCATCTAAATTCTTATTTTCTGATTTATGTTTTATTTTTAATATTCTAAGATGTTCGTTTAATGTTGCATGAAATTTTTCTATATCTGAATTTCCAGTATGTCTTTTTGCAGTTGTAATATGAAATTCAATGTTATTTTCTTTAAAATATTCTTGTACATTATTTACTGTAAAACCAGGCTCTCCATCCATTACTATTTTTTTTTGGTATTCCCATAGTTGCTACTCTAATTTTCATTGCCCGTAATAAGTCTACCCATGTCCTACTTTTTATTTTATGCATAGTAACATGTTTCGTAAATTTGTCTATTATTGTCAAGTACATTGCCTGTCTATTTCCAAACCAAATGTCCATATGTAAAATTTCATTTGTTTGTATTGGTGTTTCTGTAATTTTAAATAAAGGTTTATATGGATTTCTTTCATATTTAGCTGTATTACAAATTAAACAATTATTGATAATTTTTGAAATTTTTTCTTTTAACTTTGGAATATAATAATTTTCTTTGATTTCAGCATATGTTTCATTTATTCCTCTGTGTTTTAAAGATTATGTGTCTCATTTATTATTTCAGTTACTTTATCATCATCTTCAATATCTTCTAAAATTTTAGTAACTTTTATAACTTTTAGTAACTTATTTTTGCTAAAATATTTGATAAACAATTCTTGAAATTTTGCAAATAAGTGGTCATCATTTGAGAAAATCGCTACTAGGCCTTTTGTGGGCAAATATGTTTTCATGATGTTTAATACAAAATCTTCTTGAAATATCTTTAATTCCATAATAAGTCTTTTTTTGTCGAAAGGTTTATACAGTTTTTTACTATTAATTTTATCAGTTTTATTTAAAATAATTTGAGTTTTGAATATATTAAGAGGTGTGTAAACAATTGGAATATGATATGTGCTATCTTCATTTGCACTATGGATTGTGGCTCCTGTCGATGATAAATCTTTTTCTATACTTTCACTGTTTTCAATGTTTATTTCATTATTATGAATTTCTATATTTCTTGACAAACCATCTGCAACTTGGTTATTTTTTCCTTTGACATATTCAATTTCATAATTATATTCTTCTAATTTAATTTTCCATCGCTGCAGTTTGCTATTTGGTTCCTTTAGTGAACCCAACCATACCAACGGTCTGTGATCAGTTTGAATAGAGAATTTTCTTCCGTATAAGTATGGCCTAAAGTATTTTACTGCCCATACTACAGCAAGTAATTTTTTCTCTATTGTCGAATAGTTAATTTCGTGAGCGTTCGACTCGCATAACAAATGGGGTGTCCCTCTTGAGACAATACTGCTCCAAGTGCGTAGTTGGACGCATCTGTAGTTAAGACAAATTTTTTTGTGAAATCTGGAAATTTAAGTATTGGTTCAGAAGTAATTAATGTTTTTAATTTTTCAAAACTTTCGATATAGTCCAGATCTTTCGTATTTATTTTTTTTCCTTTCTGCAAAAAAATTGTCATTGGCTTAGCAATTTTTGAATAGTCTTTAATAAATTTCCTATAATACAATACCCTGTAATACCCAAAAAGGATTTTATTTGTTTACATGTTTTGGGTAATTCGTATTTTAAAATCGTTTCTATTTTATTTGGGTTAGGTTTTATTCCGTGTGTAGTGATAATATGGCCTAAAAACTCTGTTTCCCTTTTTAAAAATTCACTCTAATCTAATTGTATTTTTAGATTAAAATATCTTAATTTTTGTAATACTTTCTCCAAAGAAATTATATGTTCTTTTAAGCTCGTGGAGAATATAATAATGTCGTCTAAATAAACCAGAGCAAATGTTCCTAAAAATTCCGCTAAAACTGCATTCATTAAGCGCTGGAAAGTAGCGGGCGCATTTTTAAGGCCAAAGGGCATTCTTGTAAATTCGTAATGTCCGCTATCGGTCGAAAATCCAGTTTTCATTATATCTTCACTTTCAATTTCTACTTGGTGAAAGCCTTTTGCAAGGTCCAAAGTTGTGAAGTACTGGGCTTTTCCCAATTTATCAAAAATATCCTCTATATTCGGAATCGGAAACTTATCGTCTATAGTAACATCATTTAATTTTCTGTAATCTATTACCAACCTCCACTTCTGTTTGCCTGAAGCATCTGGTTTTTTTGGTACTACCCATACTGGTGCAGAGTAAGGTGAATTACTCTGACGTGTGATACCTTGCTTTAACATATCGTTTATTTGTACTTTTACTTCGCTTTTATGAATCTCCGGATATGTATAACTTCTTGTATAGATATGAACTTCATTTTTTGTTTTTATAGAATGTTTAATTGCGTGTGTAAAAGTCAAATCCATGCCCTCTTGAAAAAAACAATCTTTAAATTTTGTTACTAGATTAATAATTTCGGTGTTCTCTTCCGAATTTAGATGCTCGGTTCGTATTTGTTGTAAAATAGAATCTGGTTTATGAAAATCTATATGGAAATTATTTTCTATATTTATTTCATTTATTAACTCATCGTAATGTTCTTCGTTTTTATCAAAATAAATTTTTATATTGGTATTCTCAGTTTCAAGTATTTTTTTTTTATAATTTAAAATTATATTTAAAGGTTGTAAAATATTATTCCCTATTAATCCATCATATTCTGTATGAAATTCATATTCTAAAAATTCTACCATTTTTCCTATTTCATTAAATTCCTTAAATAATGGAATTTTAACTTTATCATAAATTTCTAAATTTTGGCCTAAAGTTTTTATTTTCACTGGTTCATTTAATAAAATTTTCCACTTGGGATTACAATTACCGGGATTTATTATGCTGGACGTGGCTCCGGTATCGATTAAAAATCTTAGCCGTATTAATTACTATATAGGGTAAGGCTGGTTTCTCGAGGCTGTTATGGGAAAATTTGCTTGTACTGTTTTATTTTCTTCAATATTATAAGCTCTTCTATTAATTGTTGAACTATCGACTTCCATTGGTTGAACAGTATTATTATTATTATTTGAATGAACGTTAATGTAATTACGATTATTACTATTATTTACTGAATTACGATTACTGTTATAATCATTGCGATTATTATTATAGTTATTATTTCTGTAGTTATTGTTATAATGTCTATTTTGGAAACTTTGTGATCTTTGATAAGAATGGTTAGAATCATTTACGTTATTATTATTGTGGTAATTTGGTTTTCGAATATTATTGTAATTTGTATTGTTTTTGTGTGTTTGAGTAGTAGTTTTAAAATTTACTTCATCATAAGAATTTGGTTTATTTTTAAAACCTGATATTTTTGTAAAAGCATAATTTGTTTCAAATAAAATTTGCATTGCACTATCCAGGTCGTCTGGATTTCTGCAATATAATAATCCACGCATTGGTTCTGGACTTTTATTTATAAAAATTCTCAGAGCCATTTTACAATTACTTTTCATTTCAATAATTGTACCTTCTTCTAATTTAGTTACATTGTTTAATCGGCGAAGCATAACTTTTATTTCATTATAAAAATCATGACAATTCGTCTTAAAAGTTAAAGCCCTAAGTTCATCAAAAAGTTGTTCTTTACTGAGTCTATCTCTGAAGCTATGATAAAGTAATTTTTTTAAAGCTTCCCAAGATAATGTACAATTATTAATTTCTAAAGCTTCCCGAGCTTTACCTACAAGTTTACTTTTAATTATATCAAAAAATATTTTTTGACTTATTTCGTCATATTAGGCTAATAAAGGAAAAATCCTATCTACTAATTCGATAAAGCTATGTAAATCATCTCTACTACCATTGTACGTTTGTAAACTATTTAAATATTTAATAGGATCAATATTTACTTGTGTCATGTTGATTGTAGACTGCCGCTGGTTGTTTTGTTGTATTTGGTTGACTGATGGTTGTTGTTGTTGATGTTCTGATTCTGATTGATTTTCTTGATGTTGTTTTTCGTTCACCATTTAGTTTTTTATTGCTTTTTTTTTTTTTAAGTTGATCACAGCCACAGGTTTTATTAAATGTTTTTTTTTTTTTTTTTAGTAACTGTTTTATTAATTTTATTTTTTCGTAGATTCTAGAAGTCAAATAATAAAAATTAACCACTTAATGAACAGTATTGTTCATTTATTATTGTGAAATTTGCACTTTCACTTTTAACATGTGTACTTCAAGAAATAGTCCACCACAAATTATTTTATTATTAATTTTATAATAATTTTATTATTGTTTCGGATATTCTTTATAAATATCCTACCGACTGCGCCAGTTTAGTATATTGGATACTAAACAAATTTTTCTTATATAAATTAATAAAACAAATTTAAAACATTTTGTACTTTTTTTTATATAGTATTTATTTAAATCTAATGTAAAAAAAACTTAAATTATATTTAAAATAAAACCGATCTGTTCAAGACTTAAAACCAGAATGAATCTTCTGATCATTTTTGAGATTTATAAATTTAAAATATTCAAATAAAAGATATTATATTTCTTATAAAAAAAATGTGCTTAATTAGTACATTATTATATTATTATCTTTAAAGTTTTTTATATATTTGAAATTACTTAAATATCTTATTACTCCCACAGATTTAATATATTATTATGAAAAATAATTATGATAAAATTGTTATGCTTAAAAAGCATTTTTAAGCAAATAATAATTTTATATTTATAATTTTGAATCGTCAGAAAAAGGTAATTCGAGTTGGGATATAACTTATATATATATATATATATATATATATATATATATATATATATAGAAATATAGTATATATATATAATAAAATTACCTGTATTGGAAGAAATTATTGTCTTAGGAGTTTTAACAAAATAACAAGTGTAGTTTTGAGTTTAAAATATTAGAAATGTATTTAATTTTGATAATATTTTTTTTACATATATTTTTTTCTTTTTATTTTTAAAAATATAATTTTTACATTTTTAATCAAATAAATGTTTTAAAACACCAAATAAAAATGTAAGAAAAAAGAAAAATGTTAAAAAACAAATGAAATATAAAAATATTTTAAGAATTTAAAATAAATATACATATGTATTTATTTTAAATTCTTAAAATATTTTTATATGTCTTTTGTTTTTTAACATATTTCTTTTGTTTTAAATTTTTAGTATGTTGTACATATTTTTTTTTTATTTTTAAAAATATAATTTTTAGATATTTATTATTTTTTACATATTTGGTTTTGAATTCTAGAAATATATTTTGTAGTACTTTTCTTTTAAATTTTTAATATTTTCTACATATTTTTTATTTTTAATTAAAATATTTTTTATATTTCTTTTTTTTTTTCATTTTTACTTCATTTTTTACATATTTCATCCTCATCATGCTTAGCTCTATAGTCCTGGATGAACTTTAGCTTCCTCTACAACACTCCTCCACAATGTCCTGTTATTTGCCACTGTCCCAATTTCGGATTCCTAATATTCTTAAGTCCTTTTCTATTTCATCAATCCATCTTTTTTTTGGTCGACCTCTGCTTCTCGTATTTGGCAGTTTCTTTTCTGTTACATTTTTTGGAAGCCTTTGAGCTGGCATCCTTGCTAAGTGATCAGCCCATCTGAGACGTTGTGATTTTATAAATTTAACAATATTCTCTCCATTATTTAGTTGCTCTAATTCGCGGTTTGTTCTAATAAGATATTCACCATCATCATGGTCCAAAAATTTTCCTTAGAATTTTTCTTTCAAAAATTAGCAGATTATTTTCGTTTTTTTGCGTCATGGACCATGTTTCTGCCCCATACGTTGCTATCGGTCTAACTAGCGTTTTATATATACCCCTATGATGGAAGTCGACTCGACTCTCGCCTCGTCTCGACTTTGACAATTTGGTATGATAGAAGTCGCCCAAACACTCGCCGGCGAGAGTTTTAGCGAATATTCGGTATGATGGAAGTCGATCTCGACTCGTTTTTTGGCGACTACAGTCGCCGTTTTACTCGACCAGAAATTTTTGGGCGACTAGTACAAATTTATATCAAAAAAAATTTGAATTTTTTTTTAAAGTGATTTTTAAGTTATTTTAAAAAATTTATATTGAATTTTAAATAATTATTGAGTGAGATTTTATAGTTTTTTATAGATTTTTTTTGTTAAATATTAAATTTTGAAATATGAAGTGAAATTATAAAAAATACATAAAAATATTTATATAATATGCAATATTTATACAAAAAAATATATTTTTAAAATTTTCAAATTATTTTATTTTAAATATGATTGAATATGAATAATTCTGTATGCTGCTCATTTTTAAACTTTATTGTTTAATAACAAAATACAACAAAATTAGCAAACTAATATTTAAAAATTTTTTTAATTTATATTTGTTTAACACAAATTTCTTACCAATAATATATTGTAACACAGTTTTTTTTATAAAAATTATTTTACTTTAAATTTAAATTCTACACAATAAAAATAAAATTAAAAAAATTTAAATAAAAACTTCAAAATTAATGTCAAAAACAGCTGTGCTGCCACTGAAGCAAAATAATGAGCAACGAGTTGCCGTTTTTTTTTAACATTCGACTCGCCTAATAGCGAGGCGACTTCAATCATACCAAATTAGTCGTCGGTCGAGTCGAATGGCGAGGCGAGAGGCGACTAGCGAGGCGAGAGTCGAGTCGACTTCTATCATAGGGGTGATAATCTTAGTTTTGTATTTTTTGACATAATTTTTGATCTAAATAATTTTATGTAAGAGTAGAAACCTTTATTTCCGCTTTGAATTCTATGTTGAATAACCTCTGTCATGTTATTGTTGTTAGTTATTAATGCTCCTAAATATACAAAGTTTGTGACACCTTGAAAGTTGTAATCGCCTATTGTTAAATTTTGCGGATTTCTTTTACTCTCTGATCTGGACATACACAAGTATTTTGTTTTGTTCTCATTAACTTTCAATTCCAATTTGTTTACTTAATTTTCTAACTAATTTCGAGCAACTATCGCTACATCATCGGCCTATACACCGACCTGCGTCATTCGATGAAATATATCATCTTCAACATCAATATTTTTTACAGCATAATCAAGGATTAAGTTATTAATGTTGAAAAGCAATTCTTATTGGTTGGTATTGGTTCATATTTATCACCAGTAGCATCATTTCTTCTAGATGCTCTAATACGTCTTTTTATAGAATGATTTGGTGGTATCTGGGCTGCAACAGAAATGTATATAATTTCAGATTCTTTTGATAAAATTCTTTGTGTGGTGCCTGGTAATGATTTTTTCGCTTCATCTCTTATATTTTTCATATGGCGCGCTACTTCGACTTTCGCTGCTTGTCCAGCATGGTTATGCTCAGATGGTGGTACAGAGATCACATTTGATCTTTATTCAAAAAATTGATTTTAATTTAAATTTATATGGTTTTGCTTTTATTTGTTGGTACACTTTTCTTAACAACAACAAATTTATTTTTCCTTAAAATTAATGCCTAAATTAATTAAAAAGTCTTCGTTTGGACCACTTATATTAAAAACAAATCACAAAAATATAGTCAAAGATATTTGAATGATTTGTGTATTTGTGTAGGAAGACTTATTTAATAATTAAATAAACGCGTATTAAGAGTTTAGTTTACAATCACCTTAAATCACAATACAAACCTATTTGTATAATTGGTTCACAATTCAATTTAAATTCACATTTCGATATGAACAATCTTTATTTGCTTTAAATTGTTACTGTTTTTTTTTCACAAATTTGATTTTCAATTTCAATTTAGTTATATTTTTTTTATTTGTTGGAAAACTTTTCTATTATAACAAATTTATATTTTCATAAAATGAAAGCCTGAATTTATTAAAAAAGTCCTTATTTAAACCACTTATATTAAACACAAATCAAAATATTTAATCAAAAATATTTTAATGATTTGTGTTTAGGTCCGTTCACACGAGGATTTTTTTAATAATGAAAAAAACTTATTATTTAAAGTTTTTTAAATGCACCATAAATCACAATACATCAAAAATCATTTTAAATTAAAATTTCGTTATGAATAATGTTTACTTTTTTTAAATGTCTAATGTTTTTTTTTTACTAGCTATTTTTTACACTTTATGTATTCAAAAAAAAGCGCGTCCGCGTGATTTTCAATGAAATTTTTTTACTTTCTTTTATTCGAGTTCAATTTTCTGCACAAAACTTAATTTAAATATTAAGTCAATTCTTAAATATTAAGTCAATTTAGTCACTTGATTTTTTTTTTTTTTTAAATTAATTTGTTTAATTTAGGCACTTGAATTATTTTTTCTTTTGATTTTAAATTATTCTTTTTAACTATTAAACGAACCGACCAGCTGCGTGCTTTTCCTTAAATAACTAAAACCAATAAAAATGAAACGGAATCAAATTGAAACGCCCGCTCTCTTACATTTTCTTCTTTCATGCAAATTTTGCTTGAATTAAGAATAAGAAACATTTTCTAATTTACGTTACCGAGAATTTTTCTGTTTATCCTTTTTTTTCTCATATCAAGAAATGTTACTGATTATGTGTGTTAGTATTTTTCTTAATATTTTCTTTTTTTTCTAATAAGAAATGTGGGTTAGCTATTTTTTTTAAAAAAAAATACGCAACTATGAAATTCACATACATGAAAAAAAAATCACTGTTTTCTTAAGTTTTTATTTTTAATACAGAGTGAACCGAAAACCCGCAGCATCTTTTCCAGTATGTATGCTATATTTATTACGATTAAGAAAAATATTCTAGGGATGAGATAATATAGGTTATTAGATAAATTGCAGTTTATGTGGAGATGAACCCCATAATTTGATAAATTTGATCACAACGCATGAAAGTAAAAACATCGACAAATTGTTTTTACTTAGGTTTTTGCCTGCGTTTTTTTTTCTTGATTTTTGGTGCGCATATTCTTGATCGTACAATCAAGAATATGCACTCAACACGATAAATTTTACAAACCGACAATTGACCAAAAATTTAACGTATTCCGAATTAAAGTTTGCAAAAAAACCGCATTTTTGAAAACCGCGGTTTTCGGTTTTCAATATTTCCAAACCGACGGTTCCGGTTCGGTTTTCGGTTTTCAGTTTTTTAAATTTTTATTGCATAATTTGAACAAATATATACAATGCAATATATTTAATATATTTAATAAATATAGCACTAATAAAAAGACAAGTATTTCGGTTTTTGTAATACCAATATATATGAAAAATAAACTAATATCGATATGATACATAAAATATTAAAATTAAACATAAAAAACATAGAATATTCAATTAATCAAAACAAAAACATAAGCACATAAAATAATATAATATGTAGAATAATAAAATCAAACAAATCAAAAACATAGAAAATTCAAAAAGAATAAAAAATCAAAGTATAAACAAAACAAAAACAAAATTCAAAGAAAATAAAAAATAAAAGTAAAAAATGCACATGTTTAGGAATTATTAATTCTAAAATATTTTAAAAATATTAACGAATTCAATGAATAATCGCTAAGGCGCGATCTTAATTTCCGGCTGAAATTTGCTGAAATTGAAAATACTCTTTCAGGTTCGGTGGATGTTGGGCGTACCGTTAAGATTGCGTCATATAATTTTTGAAGAATTGTAGTTCTCTTGCCCGTTTTTTTATAAATGGCAAATTCATCTCTTAGGGAGCTAAATTGTTTTTCTACTCCCTCTTTGGCAGCATTATTTATTGCAGCATTCATTTCATCTTGGAGAGAAGCAATATCACCATCAATATTCACATCATCATCATCTAGGTCTAAGCTTTCTCCATAATTTTCATCTGCTGATGTCGATATATGAGGGTATATTCTATTTAAAAAACTTGTACCAAAATTTAAAATTTCTTTTGTTGGTACTTTTTGTTGAAGAAGGCAGGATAACAAAGAGTTTAACTCAATATTCTCACGTGAACACAATCTTGCTTTGATATTATCTTTCAGTTCATCAATTTTGGTAAAATTTGTTACATAAATATCATCTAGCTTCTTCAATAAAAAATTAATTGCACCTTTGGCAGTTATTAAATTGGCATCCTTTCTACCCAACGCAAGAACAGTGAGTAACAACGGTTCCATAATGGCGCACAACTGTTTAACCACTTCAAAATCGATTCCTCGAATTAAATTACAAGCATTTAATTCTTTTAATGCTTCTTCGATGGCTTTCCTACATTTTAAAAATGTCTCTAACATTGGATGAATTGAATTCCATCTATGTTTCACATCAAGTTTTAGATGAAGTTCATGACCAAGTTCAATAGAAATTTTTTGTTGCAAAATGTTATTACGAACTGTTGAACATTTGAATAATTTCACAATAGCACGAACTTTATTTAATATCTCGGCTAGATTGATTATTTCGGAAACTTCGGATTCGGTATCATCATCATCAAAAAAAGAATAACTTTCATCATCTTTATCAAATTCATCATCTTCATTATTATCGCTACCGTCATCAGCATCACTATCGAAATTTTCGCTGTTATTTTTAGATTTTTTGAAATAAAATGTATTAGAAACAGCTAGGTGAAGACCATGATTCAAACATAATTGGACTTCTGCTGGACATTCTTTACCGTATTTAACCATAACACTAGCCCCGTCGTTGGTGGTAGCTAAAATGTCTCTTTCAAAGGACATGAAAATCTTTAAGATGGTCAGCCACGGTCAACTGAATCTTTGCCGAGTTGCATGATCCAATAATTCTTACCAATCCTAGATTCAATACTTTACCAGTCTTATCATGTACATTTATGTTCATATAACGGCGTTGTCGAGAACTTACCCATTCGTCCAAAGTGATACCAAATTTCTCACCTTTTTTTTGGCTTCATCAAAAAAACTTACATATTGGTTTTTCTTTTTTTCATATTCGGCGTGAATAAGTGCCATTGTTCCATTTTCACTTTTAGGTAACTTATAGCCCTTTTCAGAAATTGCATGTCGAATGAAATTTGACTTTGTAATGGCTCTAATTGAAAAGCCGGCTTTTGTGGCCAACTCATCAATAATTTCTACTAGAGTTACTTTTTTTATCAAATCTACTATTGACGACGTTTTTTGTTGTAGTCTTAAGTTTCCATTTCCACTTGTTGAAGCAACGTTTATTACGGAATCATCGTGCGATCTTTTACAAGAAGTCTTATGAATATTTCGCATGTGATTGATCATTGCAGACGTAGAACCCTTAGAATTGTTCACCTCTGTTCCGCATTTTTTGCATTTAGCTTTATTGTTAGCACAGTTTGCAGCTGAAATTTTTGTAAAATATTCCCATACTGCAGCCGACATTATTTGGGTTATTTTTGATTATGGCAAAAATACTTAAAAAAAACTTATTAATATTTGTTAAAAAAATACTAGTGGAAAAAAATACTTATTTAATATGGTTAAAAGTATATTAGTAGAAAAGTAACTATTTACTATTGTTAAAAATATATTAGTAGGAAAAATAATTATTTAATATTGTTAATTAGATACTATTATAACTTTCAATTTAATAACTAAAATCAATAAACCTCAATTCAGTTAAATCTGAAATTCAAATAGCAAATGAAATGACATAAAACAGATGTTAGAATTATAATACAGCTAAATGAAAAATAAATACTAGCGTCATCTTTGAATAAATAGCCGTTAACTTCATCTTTGAACCAATAGCATCTAGAATACACAAAATTGCATACATATGGGTGCAGTAATTAAAATATTAAAGATATAGAACAGTGAATTTTTATATAATAATTTTTTTTTTTTGAAAACCGTAAACCGCGGTTTTCCGACGCGGTTTACGGTTTCGGTTTTCGTGGTTCAAAACCGCGGTTTCGGTTTCCGGTTAACCGAACCGTGCAAACTCTATTCCGAATATGCTATCGTTAACTACATATTTTGTCATTAAACTAACTATTTACTTGTTATTTCAGTGTTGCAATTTATTCCCAGTCATTCTTTATATGTTATTTTGTCGGGACGATAAATTTATGACGATCCGAAAACTGCACTTTTACCATTTATAGTTTATTGACAATAAATTATAAGTCAAATAAACATTAACCAATAATTTAAATAACAATAAAAATTTGAAAGGAAGCTGGATTTTATGAGGTAAATGTTTTCAGTTTCACCCTGTATGAAATTTGTTTTTGCTAATTTTATGAGTGTGTAATTTTTTATATCGTTTTTCTTTTTTTAAAAAAAAGTTTCCCTAATTCTGCATATTTGAATAGTTAAATGTGTTTTAGATATTAATTCTACGAAAAATTCAGCCTTCAAAAAATATTGTTCAATTCTATAAATTCAATTCAGAAAATGTATATTTTTTTGCATCCTTTTTATTGAAAGTGCAAGAGAATGAACGTTTTACAGATCAGAATCATGAGAATGCAAAATATTTAACAAGGAAAGAAAAGCAACTTTTCTTGATATTAGAAAAAAAGGAATGAATTTAACAAAAATACTTGAAACATTACCAGCTATATTTTTCAATATAAGAAGAATTGGAATTAAATTGAAATTGAAAAATTGCATATGGATTCAATTTGGTTTCACTTTAGTTATAATTTACAGGATTCGAAAAAGTAAGTCAATTTGAAGAGCACTTAATTATATAGTTTTTTAAAAAATATATAATTCAATGGAATTAATGTGATATTGATTAATTTTTGATTAAAATATTTATGAATTTTACACATAAATTTATACTAAAAATATAAGTACGCGCAGAATTTTATGCGTAAATCGTAGGTTTTGTATATTTTTCAAGGTATTACAGTATGAGTATATTAGTTTCCAAGACGATTAGATTATTTAAGTTTGTGATTATTTGAGTTTTTATCAATTCAAATGTAATGTTTTTATAGTTTTAACGAAGCGTTCTTTAAACATTTAACGGTAATTGCTAAGAATTACTCTGAAATGATAATACTTCACGTATTTTCATTATTTTGACATATTAAATTCAGCTTTAAGAATTTTCCAAAATTTTAGACATCACTTTTAAAAGTTCACTAATGAAACTATATGAGTTACCCATTGTTGGAGTTCGTTTCATTTCCAAAATTACTTAGAAATGTGTCAATCAAAGTGCGTTATATCCATTTTAAATCATTTTCCATAAACAAAAAAAACTTCCTACATCTAAATGGGTTGAGATAAAAAAGTCGTATTTGAATAATGATGGAAAAAAAGGAGTTTTGACGATTCTTTTTTAAATATGGCAATAGGCCTTGGAACGAAAAATGTTGACATATATATCACACGTAAAAAACACGAAAAGTGGATATAACGCACTTTGAATTTTATCGACACAAATAAGTGCGACATCGACATGTTACCAACTACCATAACATTTTTTTTGTTTCATTTTCTCATTCGCTCCGTTCTGTATGTAACTATAATATATTTTTTTATTTGCTAATTGCTTTGTAAAATTATTTTGTCAAGGTGGACAATAGTACAAGAAGCTTATCTTAAAGCATAATTAATCAAATTTATGAGTGTACAGCTAAAACAACATTCAATAAATTTGTCAAAATTTAATTAATTTTTAATAATTAAATTTTATTAGGGAACCTTCCCTAGAGAAATTATTGAAAAAATTCTTATTCTTAAAAATTATTAATAATAAGTATTAAAAGCTGTTTTTGTACTTTTTAAATGGCTTCATATAAGAAGCTGAAATTTGGAAAGTATATAGATAATTAAAAATAAATTGGATTTTATCTTTAAACATTTTTTATTTTAGGCCCTTCCCTGGGAGATATGGCTCTCCCAACATAAAAATATTTATTTTTGGCCACTTTGCAGTTCATCGGAAAAAGATATTTTCTTGAAATTAAAAATAATGACATACTTAAAAAAAATAGTTTAACCTGTCGAACATTATTTTTAATTATTACACCTCCCCTTATCTTTATCCTAAAGTAAAGACCATATTACTTGGGGGCCATATGTCCTACGGGTGGGGCCGAAAACAAAAATGTCTCAAGAAAGGTACAATTTATTTTTAATTGTCTCCATACTGTCCACTTTTCAATTTAGTATATTAATTCATTTCGAAAATACCTTTTTAAAAATATTGATTTACATATTAGTTTTGGAATTTATATAGAATTGTATGTGTTTTTTTGAAAATTAAGACTGTTTTTCTACTTTTTAAACGGGTTCATATAGAAAGCTGAAATTTACACAGTATATAGCTAATTAAAAATGAATTGGATTTTACCTTGACACATTTTTTATTTTAGGCCCTTCCCTGGGAGATATGGCTCTCCCAACATAAAAATATTTATTTTTAACCACTCCATTGCAGCTCATCGGACAAAGATATTTTTTTGAAATTAAAAATAATTAGATATTTTAAAAAACTATTTGAACCTGTAGAACATTGTTTTTAATTATTGCACCTCCCCACTTATACTGAATTCATAATGTGATTGCCGCAAAGTAAAGCAAAGCGAAGTTGCCAAGACCGAATAACAAAATTTCAATTAATAATGAATCATGTTTTAGGCTTTAAATGACATTACTTTACATATGTTTTGATTTGAAAATATAATTTTCATAATAAATATTTGCGTCAATTTAAAATGGACGAAGATAAATTAATCGAAGAAATAAAAAAATATAACTATTTTTTATATGCTAAATGCAGTGGTGGATATAAAAATGTATCCAAAAAAAGAGATGCTTGGGCGGCAATTGCTCTGGAATTAAAAGTGGATGATCAATAAAAAACAGCAGAAAAATGTGACAAATAAAAATTTGTAAATCCTGGAAAATAAATTTTTTTTTCCACAAATGAAAAAACGAAATATGTTTTTTAATTTTATTTTATTTTAATAATAATACTAAAATCACTCTTATGTCTTATAATTATAAAAATTGGATCAACTTTTTGGTGGGCATTGAATACATGTGCCTTCCATCTATAACTCTCATACAGTTTAGCAAATTCCACATATATTATAGAAATCTTCAGCAATTTTTTCGTAATCACATTTATTTGCTTGATAAACATAAAACTCTGAAATAAATTCACACCTTTCTTCAATAATATTGAACTGCCTATTTTGAATGATCATGCCAGATATTGTTGGGTAACACCTTGTGATAAATACCTAAAAATTTATTATTTTTTTATCATTATCTACATTAAAATGTTATATAAATAAAATTGCACTCGGCCGATATTGGAGTTCTAATTGATGTTTTTGTTAATTTGTTATAAAGTAAACTCAACAAAATATTATGTATAAACCGGAATAGTCATTCTTGTATGCTTGAAGAATTGTTCTTGTATGCTTGAAGGATCTAGTTCTTTAATTTTTTACAAATGTAGCTGCAAAACAACCGTGTATGTCTCTGGATAAATTTACATCACGTACCCACCATCTTCTATTGTTTTGTTGTTTAATACTTTTATAATAATTATACAACAAATACAAAAAAATCAACATTTGAATTTCATCCATAATATTTTTTCCAATTAAATACAATTCCAATATTAAAATAAAATATATACTACATATTAATATTTTTATTTATATAATTATTACACTTATTATAATGTAGTGTTCTTTTGGATGTTCTTATAAATAATTTCGACTGAAATAAAAACACCGTTCTAATTTCTGTTTTGCTCAAGACTGATTTTTGTGCGTTACTTAATCAACCAGGTAAGCTATGTTTTCTCTTCGAAGTCTGCACGTTCGCGCCTAGTCAGCGGTATCCGATAGTAATCGGATATTTAGGAATTTAAAGATAATTATATTTTATAAATAAAATATATTGTGGGAAATATTTGTCAATTGTTTTAATTATAATTTAATATTTTATAAATTAATTTTGATGGGAAAATGATTGTGGGAAAATATTTTGTGGGAAAAAGGTACGAGTGCAGAACTCCGAAGGTACGAGGCACAACATTCTTCCCCACCCTAGGTAGTTTACGTTGTGGTTGTGATTGATTAAGTATGCACAAAAATCAGTCTTTTTTTTATTTTTTTACTTATCTATAGATTAATACACTAATATTGTAACATTTTTTTTTTTTTTTTTTAAATTTGATACATACATATATGATTTTATATAACTTTAGTGTTTATATAAATTTAGTGTTTGATATAACTTTTATTTTATTTTTTATATATATATATAAAATGATTTAAATTCAATATTTTTGTTACATTTTTTTTTATTTAATAAGATAGTTTTATTATAGATATAAATTTTTTTTAGCGTAATTTATTTTTCTTTTATTGTCCTTAGTGTACTAACATGATGTAATTCCTTAGTTGATATTGATATAATAATTTTTTTTTTATATATTTACTTAAATTTGATACATATATGTATAACATGCTTAATATTATTTGAAACAATATTTAAAATTTTCTCTTTGATATAAATGAATATTTCTTATAAGGAATCTATTTATTTATTAGCTATACTCTGCCGAACGTCACGTTGCTATATATTTACTTAAATTTGATACATATATGTATAACATGCTTAATATTATTTGAAACAATATTTAAAATTTTCTCTTTGATATAAATGAATATTTCTTATAAGGAATCTATTTATTTATTAGCTATACTCTGCTGAACGTCACGTTGCTTTTTCCTTTCCTGGACCCGCACCTGGATAATGTGCCTTTTGAAGGATTTGTAGGCGTCATTAACTCTTGTAACTCGAACTCTGGTTCAGTTGCCTCCGGTTTTTGTTTTGTTGGCTGTGACCTGATCTTTTCATTTGTGATGGTTGTTATGTTAACCGGTGCGCTGGTAGCACTCCCTTTTTTACGGCAGATTGTCCTTGCGGCCATTACGATTATTAAAATAGTTATCATACCAGTGACTCCACCTAAGGTGTATCGGTGTACGTCGATTTCTTTTTTATGTTCCCTAATGCTACGTTCATTCCCCACATGTTCTGCTTCTTTTTTCAAATCTTCCAAGGACTTCTTTCCCTCCGCCAGGGCAGTTAGTATCTCCTCGTGGTTACCTAGCTGGATCGGCAGTGCCTTACGTGTTGTTCCATTTGGCGTGATAGGGTGCTCGTACTTATTTATAATGAGCTGAATCATGTCCGAGTGGTCTACCTTGGTTTGCCTGTATGTTGTTTCGGTCTCTTTTACTTGCTCAAAGGGTATCTTTAAATATCTAGTACTTATCTCGCAAGGTCTCAGGAACTTGATAATTCCGACGCCTTTCAAGGTGGGTGCGAATTGGTCTGCACCACAATCCATGTTCAGCGTCAGCAAGGATCTAATGCTGAATAACCACTGGTTGCTGGATTGTAATTTTTTTTAAGAACCCCTCTGTAGTTGGTGTAGCGGTGTATTTGCAGCTTTCTTTAGATGTGATCGCGTTTTGCAGAAGTTCTATTAGGCAGTCAGAGCTTCCCCTTGTCAATACTGGCTTGGTGTATCGACATATTTTGAGTGAGTCTAGCTGATCATGCGTTATGCGTGCACAACTTTCTAATTCGTCCTTTGTGACGCTCATATAGAGACGATAGTTTTCCGCTTCAGCTATGTAGTCCGCTTTGATGTCCAACACCAAGTCCCAGTTTTCTTTAAATTTAGTTGGTATGGGATGAACTCGTTATACCCGGTATATTGTCGGATCAGGTATTGGAATCGTAACCTTTACACAAAGACCTTTTTCGTGCGGGTAAACTGATAATTGCGCGGCTTGTTGTGCGGAGAACATATCATTTAAGAAAGATCTTGAGTTGGTTGCTCGCATTACTTTGTGCAGCGTCTCTGTGATGTTATCGCCGTCTAGAATCAATGGATGTAATTTTCCTTGATATAGATCATTTAAAATAGATAGTTCCGTTGATTGCTTGTTCTGGACCTCGAGCAACTTCGATATCAAGATGCTCATTAACTCATTGATCTCGGTCTTCAATTGCAATACTGCTATCTCCTTGTTGGTGGCTGCTGTGAAGTTGTCGTAGGCTGACTCCACATCTTTCAGATTAGTTGTCAGCTGGTCCACTTCTGAAACCAGTTGTTTGATTGGTTTACTCAGTTTGTCGAAGTTGGACCCCATCACTAAAATCTGGTGTTTTATCAACTGGAAGTTACTGTCAGATTTTTTCTGTAGATTTCTGAGTTCTTCATATATCGTACGTGAGTCTTCACTGTCCATCGTTCCGAACGCCCATTTTGTGAAACTCCCGATCACTTCGATGGCTCGTTTTTTTCTGCTGTGGACCAGGATATGATTGATGTGGACGTTGTTTTGTTTCAAATTGTCTATGATGACACCGGCTTCTTTTACCATTAACTTGCAGGTCTTATAAAAGCTTTTCAGTTTAGCAAGCGAACATAATTCTTCAATTTTCCGGTCACACAATTCTGCAAATTCCAGGACGGTGGAGAAGTCCATTGGAGTGAATTTCGTGAAGATCGTCCAGGTGTCCTTGTAGAAGACGGCATTCTCAATTTTTTCGAATAACGCTGGTGCTGGTGCCAACTGTTCAATGCGGTACGATGGTTGTGATTGCTGCGGTGGTAGGGCGGTGAGTAAACGGACTAGTGCTAGAGTATAGCTAAACGTGCTAATATTGATGTAAAACATCGTAAGAAATTATAATCTTATATATTAATATATGAAAGTGATATATATTTTTATTTTTACTTAATTATACTACAGTAGTGTATTAAAAATTTCACAGAATGTACTTTCAAAATTTTTTTTTTTTTTTTTTTTTTTTTTATATTTGTAAAACCTGATATAGGAATAAGAACAAAAAATAGACAGTTAGATACGATCAATGCTTTCCGATGCTTCTGATTCTGTAATTAAATTTATTATTATAATTGTGAATAAAATATTTATATATATATATATAATATTTTTGTTTTTAAACGTATATTCGATTTGTATGCTTATCAGTAGGTTTATTATTGTTTACTAGGAGGATTAGTATATCTGTCAGGTTAGTATGCTTATTTACTAGTAGGGTTAGTGTTTTTATTAGATTAATATGTTTATTAGTATGTTTAGTATATTGCTTATCAGTAGGTTTTTATTATTTATTAGTAGGATTAGTATATCTGTCAGGTTAGTATGCTTATTTACTAGTAGGGTTAGTGTGTTTATTAGATTAATATGTTTATTAGTATGTTTAGTATATTGCTTATCAGTAGGTTTAGTATTATTTGTTAGTAGGATTAGTATATCTGTCAGGTTAGTATGCTTATTTACTAGTAGGGTTAGTGTTTTTATTAGATTAATATGTTTATTATAATGTAATACAAGTACCCACATCCATTATGGTTTCTAATCTTGGTAGGGTTTTAAGCGATTATTGTGTACTTTTTTGATTTTTTTTCCTACTCTAATGGAGGGGTTACCGTACCATTAATCGACTCAACTACATAAGGTCCTAACCAAATGGGTGAAAATTTGTTTTTTCTAACTGGGTTTCGTAATAAAACCTTTTGACCAACCTGTAGGTTTATTGGGTATGTATACCTATCGTAATTCTTCTTCGACACGGCCTTGGTCTTCTGCTGGTTTTGCCTCGCCATCTCATGAGCTCTCTGTATCTGGTATCGAAGAGTATTGGGATAGTATTCCCCGTTATACAGAGGGGTTGGCTTCCTCTTCAAATTTGTCGGCATGTCGAACCTGAAACCATACAAGCTGTTCAGAGGTGATAATTTCGTTGAGACATGGGGTGTGTTGTTGTGTACATGCACTGCAGGTCTGAGCCATTGGTCCCAGGTCCCATCATCAGTAGCCACGAAACTCCTTAAATACTCGGCTAAAGGCCGGTGACTACGCTCGAGGGATCCATTGGCCTGTGCGTGGTAAGCTGTAATATGCATTTTTCTTACCCCCAATAACTTACATGTATGCGTGAATAGTTTGGAAATAAAATTGGTGCCATTGTCTGTTACCAACACTTTCGGTATTCGGAATCTTGTTATTATTTCCTCATAGAATGCCTTCGCCACCGTCGCTGCTTCCGCATCTGGTATCGCTACACACTCCATGTATTTAGATAAATCATCTTGGAAGGTTAGTATGTAACGATTACCGGAATAGGATAGCGGCAGGGGTCCTACCAGATCCATGTAAACTTTGTCGAATGGCAGTTTTGAAGTGTCAGTTTCGACCATCGGCATCTTGGTTATTTTTGAGCTTTTGTTCACCTGGCATTTGTGACATTTTTTAATATAGTCGTTGATGTCTTTTACCATATTTTTCCATCGAAATTGTTGCCTTATTCGCCAGTACGTTTTCTTTGACCCTTGATGGCCACCTAGGGGTGCATCGTGAAAATCACGGAGGACAGTTTGTATTTCTTGCGAATCGGTGAGGAACTCAAAATTGTCCTTGTGTCTGTTATTTTCAGATGGAAACTCAACTGATTTCGCGTTTTCCTGTTCACTTAGGTCAGGCATGTCAAACTCATTTCGGTATACGGGCCATTTTTTTCGAAAATTGTATTCCAAATCCTTTGGTGGGCCACATATTCTTAGTTTTATTAAAAATTCCAATTTTGTGTTAAATTTACCAGAAATAAAACAAAAAACAAAATTTTTCATATAAAAAGATATTTATTAATAAGAATTTAAATTATTTTTTGCTGGATATAATGCACCGTTTTTCATTTTTCAAATCATCAAAATTTGGTATTAATTTTTGGCTTGATGTTATTTTTAATATCGATGATAAATGTTCTTCATTCAATCTGGTTCGCTGCGCAGTTTTATTCATCTTCATTTGTGAAAAAAGTTGTTCACAAATATACGTGCTACCAAACATGCATAATATGCTTATAACAAAATGTCGAATTCCTGGAAAACGTTCTGCAGGTAAGTATCCGTAAAATTCTGGAATACCAATTTCCTTATATTTTTGGTTCAATAAAGAATCGCAGATTAGAATAACTTTTTTATAAAAACTATACTCCAACACGACTTAACAAAAAACTGAAACAATCTGTGTGTTTGGTGTTCAAAAATAAAAGTACAACGAAATTCAACTACCGCTAATAGAAACTTTAACTATAATAGTTGCGAAGAAATAAATCAAAGAAGAATGCGTTCAAGTTAAATTCCCGCCTACTAATACAAATCTTTTCGTTAGAATTCAAAATATGAGATTGAAAATTGTACAAGATATGTAATAATTTTACTGTTGGGGTTGTTTTGAATATTTAAATATTTAGAAAACAACTAGAAACGCAAACGAAACGTTCTAAAACTTTATTTATTTTTTATCTTGTTAATTTTTTTTGTATATTTATTAAATAATTTTTTTTTGGTATTATTTTTCAATTTTTTTTTTATAATTTTTTAATTAATACACTATAGTTGTGGAAATGTATAATGGGCCGCAAATAATTTTGCAGCGGGCCGCAAGCGGCCCGCGGGCCGCGACTTTGACATGCCTGACTTAGGTTGTCCTGATCTGGTTCTTCAGACTGGGCTAGCTGTTTCGCCTGGCTTCTCGTGTGAACCGCGCTTATGATTTCCTCGCTCCCAGGTATCCGGCTTAATGCGTCGGCGTTTATATTGTACTTGCCCGGTTTATACTCTATTTTGTAATCATATTCGGACAGTTTATGATGAAACCGCATTAGCCTTGAGGTCGGGTCCTTAACATTGAACACGCCCTTCAAAGGTCTGTGGTCAGTGTAAACCATAAAGGGCCGACCCAACAGGTACGTTCTAAAGTTTTTGGTGGCCCAAACAATTGCCAGTAACTCTTTTTCTATTGTTGAATAGTTCCGCTCGGCTTTGTTCAGTGTGCGGCTGGCATATGCTATGGGCCTATCCTCTCCCACCTTACCTTGAGACAACACGGCACCAAGAGCGGTGTTACTGGCGTCTGTGGTTAATATAAATGGCTTCGAGAAATCTGGATAAGCCAGTATAGGTGGGGATATTATTACCTTTTTTAGAAATTCGAAGGCTTCTTGACAGTCATTTGTCCAGGAAAATGGTTCATTTTTATTAAGTAGCTTATTTATTGGTGCAGCTTTCTTTGCAAAGTTGGGTATGAACTTACGGTAGTAGTTTACCAAACCCAGAAAAGATTGGATTTGTTTGGTATTTTTCGGAACTGGGAATTCTGAAACACAACTCGTTTTGGAGGGGTCTGGTACGGCCCCGTTTTCTGAACAGTGGTGACCTAAATAGACGATTTCGCGGCATAGGAAATTACATTTATCAGTGTTTAATTTTAGATTGTATTGTCTAAGTTTTGAAAAGATTTTACCTAATTTTCTATTATGATCTATTAGATTTTTTCCGTAAATCACGATGTCGTCTAGGTACACAAAACAGTCCGTTCCATGGAGACCAGTGAGAATGTGATTCATAATACGTTGAAAAGTGGCGGGCGCCCCTGTCAACCCGAATGGCATCCTAATGAACTCGTAATGACCGAGACCTGTACTAAACGCGGTTTTGGGTTTATCACTTGGATGGATTAGTACTTGGTGATAACCACTAGCCAGATCTAAGGTGGAAAAATAGCGGCTATTCCCCAATTGGTCGAGGATTTCTTCAATCCTAGGTAGGGGGAAAGCGTCTTTGATCGTGACATCATTCAACTTTCGGAAATCTACTACGACACGCCATCTTTTCTGACCGTCCGGACCAGCTTTCTTGGGTACGACTAACAGCGGTGAATTCCATGGTGATTTGCTTGGAGAAATAATGTTTTCATCGAGCATTTCCTTTACTTGTCGATTAATTTCATTCTTATGCACCTCCGGAAGTCGGTATTGTTTTTGGTTTATCGCGGTTTGGTCGGTTTCAGTGCGTATGGTGTGTCTCAATACATTTGTGTGAGTCAATGGATCACCCTTTAAAAGAAAAATGTCATTATATTGTACTATTAAGTTCCGAATGGATTCTTGTTCCTCTACGTTTAAATTTTTTCCTAACTTTACGTCTTTTAAAAGAGTGTCTATTCTATTTTTAGCGGAATGATTACTTGTGAGATTACAAATGTTATTATGATTTTCCGTGACTATTGTATATTTACTGAAATTTGAATATTTGGGTGTGAAGTTTTCGTTTAAAAAGTAATCGTACAGTGTGGAATTTAAAACCGGCACCCGGACGTATCCTCCTTTGGGTTGAACTACCGTATTTGCCACGTATACACCAACAGCGACTTCTTGTGAATGAATTAACAATTCACTCGATGTTGGTGGTATTTTTAGATTAACGATTGTTTGACTTCGTGTCCCGATTTTTATTTTGTTTGATACGGCTTCACTGACCTGGCAGTGGGTATTTTTTTTGTAATATGACAGAGATTTAAAGTCTAGTTCCGTAACTACGGTTTTGTCGTTATCTATTATTCTTAATTTCTTAGCTATTGTATCGATAATGGAGCGGTTCCAAAGGATGTCGCGCCCCAATATGCCATCTGCAGGCACGTCATTTTCACTATCTACTATGTGCCATTTGGTTTGAAATTTTCGGGAGAAATTAATTTGTGTCGTTAACGTACCCAGCGTGAAAG
Organism: Rhamphomyia laevipes; assembly: GCA_963920725.1. Taxonomy (NCBI): domain Eukaryota; kingdom Metazoa; phylum Arthropoda; class Insecta; order Diptera; family Empididae; genus Rhamphomyia; species Rhamphomyia laevipes. Next base: position 32,160,676 of record OY987255.1, read on the forward strand.
TGGCGCCTCCGAACACTCCACCTAATTGCTTTTGGACGCCTTTGCTAATATTAGTACCCGTTTTTAGCGCGTCATATTTTAATAAACTGGTATCTGCACCAGTGTCTACTAGGACCAAAATTTTTCCGGTTTTTGCTGCCGGCATAGGGAGTTCTACGAACATGTCATGTTTTCGGAGTCTGTTGATAGCACAAAGTCTGCGTTTCGATTCCCGATTTTTAAATTTTGGAAACCTTATTGTGCGTAGTTTGCTAGCACAGCCATTCCATATAAACCTAAAACCATTGAGAACACTTGACCATATTTGTACCATGCGAGGTCTGGTCGTCAGATGTCCATATGCGTTTTTAAAATTTAATAGGAGAATTATGACTAATGCAACTAAATTTGAGTTATTTAAAAAATAAAGACTATTGTGTAGAATTACGGTTATAACTTCTATTGGGTTGGCGAAGTAGTTTGCCAACAACATAAAAACATTGGTCACACTTAACCAGAGCAGTATTAAATAAACGCTGGATGAAGTATATTTCAAGGCTTTGTTTTTCATGTTGTTGAATAAAAAATAGAACAAATTTTGGCTTTCCTTCTCCATTTTTATACTCAGAAATGAATTAAAATTTGGTAAAATGCCATCTACAACTTCGTCTGTTTTATCGCCAAAAGTTTTGGTTGTTTCGCTAAAAGTGCCATTGATTGAAAAAGAATTTGGCTTAAAGATATCTGGGTAAAGGACTGATGTATCAATGGATTTGAACGTTGACTGTGTAATAATTTCTTGGTTATTGTTCTGTTTTACCAGTGTTTTCCCCAGCTGTTTTGGTGATGTGGGACTAGGACTATCGTGTTTGGTCACCGGGGTGGGATTGTCGGTTGATATTGTCGCATCGCCCCCATAAATCGTGTTATGATCATTAATTTTGGCAGTGACGGCGATTTCATGGGGGGCACAGCTTAGTTGGAATTGCTGGCCCCCTGACCGTTTCCCGTTTTTAGTTCCTGGTATCTTTTCTTACTAAAACACGTATCTTCCAGGTGTCCCACTCTTGAGCACCAGTTACATTTAGTTCGGTTTCTATTCGAATTATTCTGGTTGTTTCTCTGAAGATTACTTACTGCGAAAACCTGAGCTTGCGGGCACGCTCCCTTCGAGTGACCATACGATTTACAGCTATCGCAGTACGGGGTATTTTTTCGCTGGCGACATTCTGCATACGTGTGGTTTGCTCGGCCGCAAAATCCACATTTTATTGTGAATTCCGATCTACGCATCTCTTTTATGCCTATTTGGTTTGGTAACTGTTGCCTGGGTGTCGAAGTCTGCGGCAATCCAATTGGCATCTGGTAAGTGTTTGGATTTACCAGTATATTATTCGTGGGTAAGTAACCAGTTATGCCCATTGGTTGTGGTGCGGGTTGATATGCTTGGATGGGAGGGCTGTAGGGGTTGCAGCCTGTAACTTGAACATGTGAAGGTATAACATTTTGATAAAATGGTAAATTTTGAGGTTGGAAATTATGAGAGTTTATTAACAACGAGGTTTTGAATACCGCGTCGGCCAGTTTCTGTAGATCAGTTTCGGAAGTCGTTAAGACAAATTGCCGAAGGACTGGACTTGTCAGACCAACTTTAAAAGCTGTAACAACGGAATTTTCCAATTCTTTGATTAACGCTACAGACTCTGTATTAGTGTAACAAGAATCAATAATTTCTTTAGCCTTAGTTCTTAAATTTGATAGTCTTCGTGCATATGATGGAATGTCTTCAGTTGCTAATTGGAGCGATTGTTTAATTTCACCCATTACACTATCCAATGTTCTTATAGTTAAGTAAGTGTTTTTGATGAGTGTCTGCAATTCCTTTATGGTGTTCAGTGACCTCCCCCTAACTAATTCAAATGCATCGCCCACTAATTTGGTTGTTACCAATGCTACATAGATTGCTTCGTCTTTGGCGTCGATGCATTTAAATCCCAGTTGGCACGCGTTGAGAAATTCATAGACTTTTCCCGACAATTGTGGTGACCTATCCCCTGAGAACTGCGGAATTAGCCGACCCACAACTTTAGCTACTGTATCATAAGACATGTTTCCTTTATCTGAGTTTGTACTTATATTGTTCAAGGTGCTTTCCACACTACTATCGCTTCCCTCGGATAATTCTTCGAATAAAGTTTTTTCAAATTGAGCTTCACGTGTTTTTTCGATGTCGCCCCAGATTTCAGATATACTATTTTCTAATTCGGCGTTTTGTTGTTGCTTTATCGCGACTTTATTGTTTAGCTCTTTAATTGTTTGGCCAATATTTTCTGTTGAGCTATTGCCTTGACTTGATTTCAAATTATCTATTTCTTCTTTCAGTTCCGCAACAGTTTCGTTGTTATGTTCCAGTTTATCTTTCAGTTCCTTATGCTTTCGCAAGCTTTCCTTTAGCTCTTCACTTAGCTGTTTTATTACTTTATCGGATTCTTCACTATCTAAGTCACTGGCGTGTTGGGTTCGTTTGTACAACAATAACAGTTTCTCCTGCCTTTGCACCTTTTGTGATAAATCCTGAATGGTGTTCGAGTTGGCTTCGTTAATGGTGATAGAAGCCTTAATAAATTCACTTAGGATGGCGTCTGTTGTTTCCAGTCTTGTGAATTGACCCCACCTGGCACTCAATTGTGTTTGAATCAATTTAAATGTTTCACTGCCAGTTACTTGTCGTAATTCCGATAATAAGCTGTCGTTGAATCGTTTGATTTCTTCAGCCTGTTCCTTTTTTTCCTTTTTGAGTTGCTCAAGCTGTTCCTTTTTTCCCTTATCCATAAACTATTAATTTTGGTAAAATAGGTTTTAAAAGATGAATCAAAATGGGAACCTTGAGATGGTAGAAAAGATTTAACAGACAGTGATTAAGTCATATGTTGAAGTGGCACAATAAACAACACCAAAATAAGTAACATCAGAAGGAAAAATAAAAACGTTTGCAATATCAAGAAATGAATTTTATTCAGATTTCCGTTTTTAAAAAACACCCCAAGTGTGAAATTGTATTTAAACTCTAAAAAGTGCAAAATTTCATAAAAAAAATTCTACAAATCAAAACGAAATAATTTTATCGTAACGATATCTTCAAAAGTTTAATTAATTTTGTTTTATGTTTTGTTGTATTAATGTTAAAATACAATATTTCAAATTTTACTTAGTCTTGGCCCATTTCTGAATAATTTTAATGTAACAATAAATTATATACTTAATAATTTTCATCATAAATTCATGTAAAAATAAATTGTAAAATTGAAATGAATTTGTATTTTTTTTTTATAGGAATTTGCAAATGAATGAAATATTATTAATATATAAAAAAAAATACAACATAAATAAATTTGTGAATCTGGTTGATTTGTTTTTAAACTATAAACTTTATTTATTAATAAATATTAATAGACTGAATCAAAATATTCTTTTATTTGTCTGAAATTTAATTAGTTTTATAAACTAATTGTTTGATTAAATTTATTTCAATTTATTTCTTCATTACGAAAATCATTAAATTATGAAAATTTATCCACATAATATAAAGGATACTAAATTATTTAAACATTGAAAAATGCGGTATTTGCATAGATATTTATTTATTTATTATATTATAGAAACTAATAATTTTATTAACATAAAATTATACCTGTTAATAGTAATTATATAACATGGGAAGTAATTACACTCCCAGATATGTAAATATATTATTGTTCGATGTATTCTATTTGTGATTAGTTTCTTAATCGTGGCTTGTTTTAATTTTATTATCAATTTATTTGTTTAAATTTTAATATTGTTTATGTCTTATGTCGAGTTCGCAAGTTAGTCGAAACGTATGGGAAATAAACATTTGTATTTTATTTTTATATTTGTTTGTGTGTGCATAAGAAAAGCGAGTTAAAGAGAATTTAGAAAACTATTATGCATTATGTATGAAACATATACACAAAAATTTTTAAGAAGGTAATAATAAAAAAAAAATACATAATTGAGAATTTTATTTTTATGTATATACAATGTACAATGATACAACACAACAGTTTAGAGAATATGATTATATTTTGTTTGTGTTATTCTTTCCTAAGAGAATTATAATATTAGCATGTGTAATGATTAGATATTAATAGAGAATATATAGATATAGTCAAAAAATATATAAACCCAAGAAGTATTATCTGAATTATTTTTATTTATTTCAACTATGGTGCGTTCGGGCAACGTGAAAAGGGAAGAAACGCTTTCTCAAACAAAGAGAAAAAATATCACACGCAGAGAGAATTTTTTTTATTTCCTTTTGTTCTGTTTCGCAAAATTTACTTGACTTTTGATTTTGACTATGAATATGAATATAAATATGAGTATGAAAATATATTTTGAGAGCGGGTAGTAATCTGATGAGTGTAATATTATGACGGGTTGTAATATTACAACCCGCCATACAAAATATTTTGATCGTTAAATTTGTATGTGATGAGAAATCTTCTTGTATTATATTATCTTTGATATAGTATAGAAAACATTTTATGTTTGCCACTTTTAAATTTTTTTTTTTTTTAATTAAACACAAAAAATTTTTTTTTTAGCAAAATTATCAGAATTTATTAAATGCATAAAATCGTCATAATATATGTATACCAATAACAATGTCTTTATTGATAACAAAATTTAAGTTTTGTTTGACAAAACTTAAATATTATTTTATATTATTTATAAATATAATATTCTGTAAATTAACCAACTAATTCACATCAGGCAATTATTAAAATTATGATTACTTTATATTGTAATATATATATATAAAAAAAATTACTATATTCATTAAAATTTTCATTAAAATTTGCGTTTTTATTTACTTTTATATTTTATATAATTTATTTGTTTTTTGTTTTGAATAATTTTGTCAATTTTTATAATAATTATAAATTTTTTATATATATATATATATTTAAGATTTTTTAATCGTTTAATATTTCTTATAATAAAACTCTAGTTAATTACAAATTACTAAATTATACTATGTATTTTTTTTTTAGATATTATGTATAATAATTGTACACATTAAATGAATATTTAAAAATTAATAATAATAAAAATTTATGTATATGTAAAAAAAAATTACTATATAGTGGTAGTATATTTACTTTATTAGAGTATTTAATTTAGAGTTTCATTTTAAAATAAAATTTCATAGTTCTGGTTGTTATATTTAGTATATATTTATTGTAAATATTAATAATGTAAAAAGGAAAACTCACCAATTGTAGTTTGTTGGCCCTATGTACAGATGAACTCGTTCAATTGTTGTGATGATTGATGGTTCATTGATGGTTTTAACACATTTACAACACTTTACAATTTTTTTGTTTTTGTTTTTATAGGTAGAACATTTTAGAATATTTGGAATATTATACACTATATATACTATATATTTATACACATAAGTATATACTACTTTAAACTGTTCACTAAAACATCATTTAATCAATTTTTAAACACATTTACACCGTTTTTCAAACACCGAATACTCTACTTATTTTTTTACAATATTTACAGGTTTTTTAAAGATATTTTTTTTCTTGTATTAAGATATTTTATTTATATAACTTTTATTTTGATTTTTATACATATTTATTTATATATACTTTTTATTAAATATATAATTTACAATTTAAGCAATCACTTTTGAGAAAATAATAAGTATTTGATTTTCTTATATATTTTGGTTTATTCATAATGAAAATATATTTTTCAAACAAAAATTTAATTTCTCATTTGATAATTAATAATTTTAACTTCTGTTTTTTGTTTTTATGATCCAAAAATTTGTCATTTCACATTTATTTTAAAATAGTTTTAATAAAGCATTTTGATTTTATTTTTTTAAATTTTTTTAAGTACTACTTTAATTTTATGTTACAAGTTTTCTAAATTATTTCCATTTTTTTTTATTATTATATAAATTAAGTTTTGTCTTTGGTGTTTGACTGTTTTTTTTTTTTATTTATTATTGTAGAAGTTGAAAATTTATTTATATTTATGTAGATTTTTAATATTATTTATTTCGCTGAAATTATGTAATATATACAAGAACATCCTACCGGCTGCGCCAAAAATGTAGTGTTCTTTTGGATGTTCTTATAAATAATTTCGACTGAAATAAAAACACCGTTCTAATTTCTGTTTTGCTTAAGACTGATTTTTGTGCGTTACTTAATCAACCAGGTAAGCTATGTTTTCTCTTCGAAGTCTGCACGTTCGCGCCTAGTCAGCGGTATCCGATAGTAATCGGATATTTAGGAATTTAAAGATAATTATATTTTATAAATAAAATATATTGTGGGAAATATTTGTCAATTGTTTTAATTATAATTTAATATTTTATAAATTAATTTTGATGGGAAAATGATTGTGGGAAAATATTTTGTGGGAAAAAGGTACGAGTGCAGAACTCCGAAGGTACGAGGCACAACAATAATTATGAAGTTTTTTAAAATTAAATATTTTTATATATTTTCCAAATTAATACAATGACAAATTTTACAATGAAAATTTTATTTTATAATAATTGTGACATTTCAAAACTTTAATATTCGTAAAAGTTAAAAGTTGGGCAACTTTTGCTCCGCTTTGTTTTGCGTCAATCTCATTGAGAAAGGAAACACTATTTTGATATAGTTTAACCTTCAACTTTGCTTTACGATGACTTTGCTTTGCTTTGCTTTTCTCATTATGAATCCAGCATTAGTTATCCTAAAGCAGGAAAAATATTATATGAAATATATGTCATAAACTATTTTTTGTGGTGTGACGGATACCTACCAAATGTATTATGTATAAATATATATATATATATATATATCAAACTGATAAATATCATAAGATTAATTGAAAAAACATATACAATTATTATATTCAAAAATATAATATGTATCGTTTAATATTTTGGTGTAGGTGTCACAATATTTTATATACAAAGCGACCTACCGCAAATGTGTGCATTGTGCATTGTACATATATACATATTTGTACGAAAGTACTTATAATTAAAAATATGTATATATGTGCATATGGATTTCGGGTTATGCACATTTAATAAATATTGGAATGTGCATAATAGGCTAAATGGCACATTTGGTTGATATTATATTTTTCCCAAGAAAAGGGCTATTTTGCTGGCGCAAGCAGATATTAGAATTCATAAGAATTATTTAAGAATTATTGTAATGTTAATTACAACAACACTGTAATTAGTTTTAGGGTATAAAAAGAGCTGTACTGAATTGAATAAAATCACTTATTTGTCAACCAGCAAACTGTTGTGTTTAATTCCTTAATTGGCTACTCGCTAATAAGAATAAACTAAACTTGCTGAAACCAACTGGCATTGGCTCTGATAGCTAAGTCCAGATTAACTATAGGCAATCCGCTGTAGTTATTGGTAACAGCAAATAAGAAGAATTAAAGGCTATAATAAGATATAGCACTTCCAACTATAGGCTATCCGCTGTAGTATAGGTACAGAGCAACGTTGGACAGAGGACCAGCCAACGTTACATGGCGATCCTGCCAGGAGCTGGCAAACCATTGAAGGAGATACTATGCGAAGATAGAGCCGCTGGACCACGTCCAATCACAATCGAGGAGTACCGCAGTAGAATTCAACCGGCACCAGCACCAGAGAAGACAACGGCACCGGCTGAGCCGATAAAGATAAAAAAACGAGGAGGAAGACGAGTGAAGGCAAGGAAGGCTATAGGAGAGTTAAAGCGACTACAACGCCTTGCAGTGACACCGGCGGAAAAAGAAAAATTTACCATACAGAAAAAAGAATTACAAAAAGCTGAAAAGTTAAGACAAGACGAAAAAAGAAAATTGGACACCCTGTTCAACAATTGTTTTCAGGCAATGTCAAAATAATTTTGTATATATATAGTAAAAAAAAAAAAATAATTAGAAAAGCAAAAAACTATATGAAAAATATATACAAATTAAAATACATATAGGAATATATATATCTTCCACATTACACATATAAATATTTTTTCTGTAATGGATTACCGGGTGGTTCAGTATGGATCCCCGTTATTTTTAATTATCATTATTAATAATGATAATATCATATTTATTGAAAACACCAGTATATTTGGATTTTCAAAATCATCATGAATAATATATAAATACAAGAAATTTTTTTTAATTATTCAATAATAAAATTTGATAATTTGATAATAAAAGAAATAAATAAATATTATTTAGTAAAAAAAAAAAAAAAAAAATAATTTAACTATAAAATTTAATAATCATTAATGAATAAATAAATAAATATGCTCTAATTTAATATTTTTGTTGAAAAAAAAAAAATTTCTTTTAAAAATAATTTAAAAAAAAAATATATATATAAATAAATAAATATATCAATAAAATGAAATATCAATAAATAAAAGAAAAAAAAAAAAAACAAAATAAAAATATATATCTTAAATCATTTCTGAAAAATATTTAATCATTCATTTACTCATTATACTTATTATTCTACTTTCGGAAAAATTCTTAAGATCTCCACTCTTCCGCCATGGGCCAAACAGCCACAAAAGAAGAGGAAATCCTCATAAATAATAATGCGGGAGCTTCAAATAATAAAATAGAAACAGCTAGAAATAGAGAATACACTGATTTTCAATTAATAATTATTATTTTAGCGTTAGTAATAGTAATATATTTTGTCATTTATAAAGCAAAACAGTATCTAGACAAAACAATAAAACGGCAAATCACAATTGCCGCAGTTTAATTTTTTTTTATATATATTAGAAAATCTTTATATTATAATGTCAGGTCCCGTATATAAAGTTATAGATATAATAGAAAAAGCTGAAAATCCCATAATAATAAATATAGATATAAGGTTCTTAGCGGTACCTAACCAAATTTTAAACGAGGAAGTTTGGGATATCTTTCAAAGAATCGACGCGCTATAAAAAAAAAAAAAAAAAATTAAGGAAGGAAATTTTATATTAACATTAGGGAAATTTTATAGGGTTTAAGTATTAGATAAGAAAATTTGTAGTAAATCTTTTATATATATAACGTTTACATATCGGTTTGTTGGTTATTCGTAGTTTTAAATAGTTTTAAATTATTAGACCATTATAGATTTTCAATTAAGAATATTTTTAAGAACATTTTAAAATTTTTAGAATACATAAAATAATTAGAATGGTAATTAATAAAATAGATAATGTTAAGTATTTTAGATGTTGAATTAAGTAATTTACAAAGTATAATTAAAAATTTTAAGAAAACACCTAATAGACAATATAGTTCAAGGTATATATTAAGGAAATTAGCTTATGTTAAGGAAGTTAGAGAAACTTTTTCTAAAACTTGGCAGGTATTATATACGTTAAATAAGGATTTAGCGTTACAATACAAAGAAAAATTTGAAAAAATATATGGAGAAGTAAAAAGCATATTAGATTCAAAATCAGTTGAATTTTTAAATACAACAGTAAGAGAAGACAACGAAAGCGACGAAGAAGATTATAAAGAAGCAGAAACAACTGATAATATTGAAACTGCAAATACTGAAGAAATAAAAAGAGATATTCGAATACCAGCAACTGAAATTGATAATACTGAGGAAACAAAACCAGATAATAATATTCCAATAACCACAATTTCAACAACAGACATGACTAGTTTTGATTTTAATGTAGCTCAAAAGTTACCAACTTTAACTTTTGATAAGGATGAAACTCGTGAAGAAAAAATTCGAGATTTTGTGAACAGCATAGAATTTTATCACGATATTTTAAAAACAGAAGATAAAGCTATTTTAGTAAAATTTCTGATCAAATGCAAAATACAAGGAAAAGCATTGACAGAATTAGGAAATACCGAACCAAAAATTTTTGCTGAATTAAAGCAATTACTAAAAACAAAATGCGGAAGTAAAGATTCCATAGAGATAATTCAAACAAAACTAAGTAACATCAAACAAGGAAATAGACCATTAAGGGAATTTACCAATGACGTGGAAAATTTAATTGCACGAATGACAGATCTAGAAGTCAGTGCACAAAGCGAAACAGAAAGAGCTGCTTTAACAACAGCCAACAATCGTAGAGGATTGGCATTTTTGAAGAAAGGAGTGAACGAGAGATACAGAATTATCTTGGATAGTGCGCGTCACAAGGATTTTAAGGACGCAATTCAACATTTATTAGAATTAGATCCAGGAACAACAGAAATAGTGAGATATATTGGAAATAACAACCGGCCAAATAACGAAAACAATAATAACAGATTTAATCAAAATAATAACAGATTTAACCATTTTAATCGGAATAATTATAATTATAATAATAATAATAACATAAGGAGAAATAATAATTATAATAACAATAATAATTATAATAATAATAGATTCAACAATAATAGAAACAATAATAACATTAATAACAATTATAATAATAACAATAATAGAACTTCGGGAAATAATACCAATAATAATTTTAACAGTAATAATAACAGAAATTATAACAATAATAACACAAATTTTAATAGGAATAATAATAACAATTTTAATAGAAATTACAATAACAATACTAATAATAATAATAATAATTATAACAATAATTATAACAGGAACAGAAATTATTCTGAAAATAGACATCAAAATGGACATAATAATTCAAATAATACAAATAATATCAATCCAGCAAATCCAAGGATTTTGGCGATTACAGAAAAGGGAAACGAGCAACCCACCGAGGGGGAAGCCAACCAATCGGTAGGGGAATACAACATGTAGGCGAAGAAAATGAAATTGTTTTGACATTAAATATTTCAAACGGACTGTACGTAGACATAAATATAAATAACATTAAAGCAACATTTCTAGTAGACACAGGAGCATCAATTTGCGCGATTAAAGAAAAAAATTTAAAAAGCAGTACTTTAAATACAAATAACGTAACTAGAATTCATGGTATTTCAGGACATTTGGAAACATTAGGAACTGCTATTAACCAATTAGACTTTCGATCAATACATATTGATTATGAATTCCACGTAGTTAAAGATGATTTTCCCGTACCTGTAGATGGTATTTTGGGAGCAAATTTCTTAAAAACCTATCAAGCTAAAATAAATTTGGAAAAATTTATATTAGAACTTACAATAAATAATGAACAACTTATTTTACCTATATTAAGTAAAGACAATATTAATACAATCACAATCGCACCGCGATGTGAATCGACATATTGGTTAAGTACAGAATTAAAAGGCGAACGCATATTTCATCAAACCGAATTATGCGAGGGGGTTTTCATGGCTGGATCTATATCCAAAGCCATAAATGGTAAAATACCAATTAAAATATTAAATACTAGAGAAAGTAACGTAAAATTAAACTGGGTTGAACCAGAATCATATAGTCCAAACGACCATTATATTTTAAATTACGAAGTATCAAAACAAAACTCAAAAACACGATTAGAAAAATTATTAAAAGAAATAAATTACGATACACTAAATACCGAAGAAAAAGAATGCGTACAAAATATTTGTAAAAAATTCAATGACATTTTTCATTTAGATGGAGACTCACTGACAGTAACTAACATTGGTAACGCAAAAATTCAACTTAAAGAAGGTACATCACCGAAATATACAAAACCATACAGAATACCTCATTCACAAAAAAAGGATATACAAGATGAAGTTCAAAAAATGCTAGATAGTAAGATAGCTGAACCATCAATTTCTGCTTGGAATTCACCAGTACTGATAGTACCAAAAAAGAAAGACCCTGTTACAGGATTACAAAAATTTCGAATGGTAATAGATTATCGAAAAGTGAATGACGTAATAGAAGATGATAAATTCCCACTACCAAATATCACAGATATTTATGACATGGTAGGAGGTGCAAAATATTTCTCATGTATTGATTTAAGTCAAGGATATTATCAAATGGAATTGGATGCAGAAAGTAGACCATGCACTGCTTTTTCAACAGAAAATGGACATTTTCAATTAACTCGACTACCAATGGGTTTAAAAATATCACCCAGCTCATTTTCACGAATGATGTCAGTAGCTATGTCAGGTTTGACATACTCTAGATGTTTCGTATACTTAGACGATTTAATAATATTCGGAAATAGTTTAGAAAGTCATAATAAAAATCTTATGCAAGTTTTTCAAAGACTTCGAGAAGTAAACTTAAAAATACATCCTGGAAAATGTAGCTTTCTAAGGAAAGAAGTATTATATTTAGGACATTTAATTTCGGAGAATGGCATTTTGCCAGATCCATCAAAATCTGATTCAATTAAAAATTTTCCACAACCTAAAAACTCGGACGAAGTTAGAAGATTTGTAGCTTTCGCTAATTACTATAGAAAATTTATTCCAAATTTCGCTACAATTACAATTCCACTAAATAAATTACTTAAAAAAGACGTTAAATTTACTTTTAATTCAGACTGCATAGAAGCTTTCGAAACAATCAAAGAAATTTTAATAAGTCCAAAAATATTGCAATTTCCAAATTTTGATGAAGAATTTATATTACGAACTGACGCATCGGGTTTTGCTCTAGGAGCAGTACTTTCTAATAATGACGACAGACCGATTGCATATGCAAGCAAAACGTTAAATAATGCTGAGAAAAATTATAGCACTATAGAGAAGGAATTATTAGCTATAGTATGGGCTATTAAACATTATAGACCATATCTATTCGGTAGACGATTCAAAATCTTAACTGACCATAGACCATTAGTTTATTTATTCTCTCTAAAAGAGCCATCATCAAGACTGACAAAATTTAGGTTATTGTTAGAAGAATATAATTTTTACGTTGAATATTCACCAGGCAAGGAAAACTGTACTGCAGATGCATTGAGTAGAATAAAAATATCATCAGATGACTTAAAAATTTTGATTGTTACAACAAGATCTAAAGCAAATAATAAAGAAATTGATAAAACTGATAAACCAGAAGACACAGATGAAGAAATTATAAACGAGTTATTAACACCACCACCGACAGGATTAAAACTTATTGAATTAAAAATAGTTGATAGTTTCGATGAAGAAATATCTAAATTAAAAAATCAACAGGATATTGTTATGGGTCCAAGTAAAGTTTTAGCTTATATTCCAAAGAAAAATTGTTTATTAATGATTAAACCAAACGATAGCACCAAAAATCAATCCGCAACATTCGGCAGATTGCTGTGGAAGGATGTGCAGGAAATCACTGGTCCATTAAAATTAGAAAAGTTATATATTACAAGAAATGAATTATTAAAATTATCAGACGGCCGTCGACAAAATAATTTGAATAATATGAAAAAGAAATTGAAAGAAATGTTTAAAAATACAAGTATAAGAATACAAATCATGAAGGATTTAATAAGGATAACTGACCCGGCAATGAAGAAACTATTGTTAAATGATTATCATATACTACCAACTAGTGGACATGCAGGCATAAATAGAATGATTAAAAATATAAAGTGTAAATACTTCTGGACAGGAATGCAGGAGGATGTAACAACATTTATAAAACATTGCGAAGTATGCCAGAGAAATAAACATATTAATGTTAAAAAACAACCAATGGTCATAACATCAACTAGTGAAACAAGCTTCGAAAAAATCTATGTAGATTTAGTCGGACCATTAGATGAGACAGCTGACGGATATAAGTATATACTCACAATACAAGACGAATTAACAAAGTTCATAGAAAATGTTCCACTTAAGAACAAAGAAGCGAACTCTGTGGCACAAGGACTCGTAGAAAATTTTATTTTAAAATATGGAGTACCAAAGAAAATTGCTTCAGACCAGGGAACAGAATTTATGAGTATTGTTTTCAAAGAGATGTGTAAAATGCTAAAAATAAATCAAATGTTTTCTACAGCTTACCATCACGAGAGCATAGGAGCGTTGGAAAATTCACATAAAGTATTAGGAGCATACTTAAGAACATACGTCACGGAAAATCATGCAGATTGGGATAAATGGTTACCATATTATACATTTTGCTATAATACAGCTGTACACTCTGAAACTGAATATACACCATACGAACTTGTTTATGGAAAGCAATGCAAATTACCTTCAAACCTCACTAGAGAAGTTGAGCCACTTTACAATTATGAAGACTATAATATAGACCTGAAAAATAAGTTGCAAATAGCACATAGAGATGCAAGAGAAATTTTAGGAAGAAAAAAGTTAGATAGGAAAAATAGGTTTGATAAAGATAATAGAGTAAAGGATAGTACATATGAAATAGGTAGTTTAGTTTTATTAAGAAACGAAAATAGAAAGAAATTAGATCCTATTTATATAGGACCATACGAAGTAACAGGTAATGAAGGTGTTAACTGTGAAATAAAAACAGACAGAAAGAAAATTTTAGTACATAAAAATAGGTTAAAACCATACTATATATATTTAATGCTAGTAAACGAAAAATAAAATAAAAAAAAAAAAAAAAAAATAAGGGGGAAGGGGACGCCTGGAAACCCTATATATATATATATATATTTCAACTCATGAATCATTATTAAAAATAAGAATGAAATTACTAGTTATAAACATTATAGATATAAAAATTATTAAAAGTAAAATTGTTAGGTAAATAGAAACTACATATAAAATTTCATAAAGTAAACTAATATAAGAATTATATTGATAACTAGCTATCGTTAAGATAAATATAATAACCAAATTATATTGTTATTATTGATTTTAATTTTAATCGAAAACAAGTAACAAAAGAAAATACTTGATGACAGGAATTTTTTCGAAAATTAAGGATAATGAATATATTAAAAATAATGAATTTTATATTTATACACATATTAAGAATAATGAATTTTATACTTTATTTTTAAGAAGAAAAAGAAAAAAAAAATATATACTATAAGTTGAAAAAAAGAAAAAAAAAAATTCTTAAGAATATAAATATTAGAAATTGCTATGAATGTAAGAAATTTTTTTATTGTAAGAATAATGTAAGATTCGAATATATGTTTGCGCTAAGGAAGGATATTGCAAAGAAGGAATCTTTTAGTATAAGATTCCTCCTTTTCCGCCAGGAGGGGTGGTGTGACGGATACCTACCAAATGTATTATGTATAAATATATATATATATATATATATCAAACTGATAAATATCATAAGATTAATTGAAAAAACATATACAATTATTATATTCAAAAATATAATATGTATCGTTTAATATTTTGGTGTAGGTGTCACAATATTTTATATACAAAGCGACCTACCGCAAATGTGTGCATTGTGCATTGTACATATATACATATTTGTACGAAAGTACTTATAATTAAAAATATGTATATATGTGCATATGGATTTCGGGTTATGCACATTTAATAAATATTGGAATGTGCATAATAGGCTAAATGGCACATTTGGTTGATATTATATTTTTCCCAAGAAAAGGGCTATTTTGCTGGCGCAAGCAGATATTAGAATTCATAAGAATTATTTAAGAATTATTGTAATGTTAATTACAACAACACTGTAATTAGTTTTAGGGTATAAAAAGAGCTGTACTGAATTGAATAAAATCACTTATTTGTCAACCAGCAAACTGTTGTGTTTAATTCCTTAATTGGCTACTCGCTAATAAGAATAAACTAAACTTGCTGAAACCAACTGGCATTGGCTCTGATAGCTAAGTCCAGATTAACTATAGGCAATCCGCTGTAGTTATTGGTAACAGCAAATAAGAAGAATTAAAGGCTATAATAAGATATAGCACTTCCAACTATAGGCTATCCGCTGTAGTATAGGTACAGAGCAACGTTGGACAGAGGACCAGCCAACGTTACA
>OY987255.1:32176788-32291632 GCA_963920725.1 Rhamphomyia laevipes
CAAACTTGTCAGCACTATTATTAACTGCACGAAGCATGCTTTAATTTGATTTTTTTTTTTTTATTTCTTCGAATTAACAGGTGACAGCAGAAGGAAAGTAACGTTCTTTTCAGAACTGTGAAGCCTAAAGCTAGTGGTAACCTGTTAATTACGTATTTATGTATTTGTCTTATATGTGTTATATGAAAATCTATATTATATGTTTACTTAAATTGTAAGTATGTTTATGTTATTTTTATGTTTAAAATAAAAAGATAAATATATAGTAAATATATAGATTTCCGATTCCATGAATTTCGATTTTTATAACTAAATGCTGTTTGCAATTCGCATGATTTATTATTATATATTTAATTGATAATTTTTAAAGCCTCAAATTAATGGGTGACAGTGGAGGGAAGTAGTAGCGTTCTTCCTATAGATCGATGAAGCCTGAAGCTAGTGGTAAACTTTTTAATTTGTTTGCTTTTATACATTTATTTAATATTTATTTTGACGAATGGTTTTTTCATGATTTTTGATTATTACAAACTGCTAATTGCAATCTAGCACGCTTTTTTTATTTTTTATTTTAAATTTTAAGCCCCAAATTATCAGGTGACAGTGGAGGGAAGTAGTAGCGTTCTTTACAGAATTGCGAAGCCTAAAACTAGTGGTAACTTGTTAATTTGTTTGGTTTTTGACGCTGGTACGATATTTCAGTTCTTCCTTAGCGAATTATTTTTATTTTTATTTTTATATACTTATAGTTTTAGAACTACTTTAGTTCTAACAATTTTACTTTTTTTAATTTTTTAATGATTTGAATTAGCAGGTGACGACATAGAGAAGTAGTAGCTTTTTTTCAGAATTGTGCAGCCCTATGTAAGTGGTAGCTTGTTAATTCAAATTTTAATGTTTTGTTGCTTTAATTTTTATATATTTATTTTTTATTTTATTTATTTAATTTATTTAACTGTTTGTATTAAGCAGTAAGTGTCTAATCTAGTAATATCTGCTTTGTTTTCGGTGGTGGAAACATCAGAGCTTAATCCATTGCGGATAGTAAAATATTTCTCAGCATGTGAGAAAGTGCAAGAAATCGAGCTTAAGGATAAAAAGATAATTTCTCTCTATATATATATTTCTCTTTAACATAAAATACTAACATTATCTCTCCTTATGCTTGTTTTCGCTGATCCAAACAAATTATCGGTCACTTTTTCGGGCCCCATTTTCTTGGTTACGAGAAGATGGAGCTTGGGTCTGAGATTGATGAGGATTAGATACTCGATTACTAATTAAACAAAAAACAAATATCCTATGCAACGAACTAAACATAAATGAATAACTATTATTATTTAAAAAATAAAATAAAGTAGAAAAATTGTTCGCTTCCCCGCAAAAATTTTAAATATATTTTTACTTTTAATATTATGCATTGTATTTTAAAAGTGAAAGAAAATCATTATAAAAATTAAAAAACTGTAATTGCATTTGTATTATTAATTGAACGTACTTAATTAGAGAACAAGTTTAGTTAGCATCTTCTAATATCTAATTCGTAATGCATATGTCGTTGGTCAAGGTATGAAAGCTTTACTGTAGAAAGTACTAAACAGAGCACTATGAATTATTTTGAGATATGATATTACAAGCAGTGTTATATGCTACGGGTTCGTTATACAACGATTACATATTAGAATGTTGATTTCCTTGAAATATGGGAGAATGACAAAATATCTAGTATACTTCATACTTTATAATAGCATTACTAATCAATTAGTGATTTTCAGCTATTTTTTTTTTATTTTTTTTCATATTTTATTTATTTTTAGTATTCATTTTTCATTATTAGTTTTAACAAAATATGTAAAAAAAAAACTTAACATTTCAATAAATTAATTTAATGCACCATTGAACGATGTCTCTAAATTAAGCTATCAGATATCAGCCTATGTAAATATTAAATATTATACGAAACTAATTTTATCAAGTTTTTATAATTAGTTTTTTGATGGGAAAAGTGAACTTTATTTGTTAAATATTGAAAAACTATTGGTGAAAGATCTACGAAAAATAAATGTACAAATTAACGTATTATAGGATTTTTATACAAAATAATCTTCCGTTGTAATATACATATAAATAATTTTCGTTGAGGGGGGTAATGTGGTCCGCCTCCTCGTGGTGCTCTCCGTGTTACGCTAAATGGATCACATAAAAGAATGAAGGGAAAAGCTCAAAAGTAAATGGAATAAAGCGAAGTTATGTATTGCGACATAACAAAAATCAAAAATTAAGATAAACCTACAAAATTTTAAAAATAAAAACATGCACAACAAATTTTTTTAATCAGTCTTTATCAAGACTAACGTAAAAGTAAACAGTATTATAAACGCTGGCCTCAAAACAAGTAAAAGTAAACAGTATTATAAACGCTGGCCTCAAAATGACCTCAAGACACAAAACCACATCAATAATATTAACACACTTCACTGAAACGCTGGCGGATTGAGTCAAGCTAGAAAATCCATAGTAGAAAAATTTGTAGAATATAATAGCATACTAGCATTTAGTATTGTGGAATCCAATGTATCCGAAAACACCCAAATGTACTATAAAAACTACACAATATAAAATCTATTCAAACATCGTCAAGTTGCTAGTGGTATAATGATTGACATAAAAAAGGACGTTCCCTCATCGTTCAAAGTTTTAAAAACTATGAATCAATCAGATACTAATGAAATTGCTAAACTCAGCTTCAGTATAAATAAAAAAACTTGCCATTATATCAGCTTCTACAGCCCACCTAACAACAAAAATTAAAACCTAGATCAAATAACTCCGAGCAACAACAATTAAAGCATGCTAAAAGCAGTTAGTCATAAATCATGCAAAAACCACTTGTCAAGTTATTAACACAAATATAAATTTACATAAAATACAAAAAATATACATAAATATCTCATCCACTCTTTAATAACTTTTTAAGTTGAAGTTTGCTATAGTTAAAATCAAACTTGTCAGCACTATTATTAACTGCACGAAGCATTCTGGTAATAGGCTCGTTTTTCCCGTAATCGGTACGATGAAATTGTAACTTAAACAGCGCTACAGATCTCAGTGAACGTACATTAATATTAAAACTCATACGATCTAAAATAAAAGGAGATTCGATCATGCCAGAAATAACTTGATGTACAAATACTATGTCAGCTATTTCCCGTCGCCTTTCTAGAGTTTGAAGATCAATAAGTTTGAGGCGGTCGACATATGGCGGTAAGTTGTATGAATCGACCCAAGGAAGCCCACGAAGAGCAAACCTTACAAATCTTCGCTGGACCGATTCCATCCTTTGGATATGTACCTGTTGATATGGAGACCAGACCTGGCAGGCATATTCAAGAATTGGTCTTACAAACGTCATATAAAGCATCCTAGTGACATAAGGGTCAGAAAACTCTTTTGACCAACGTTTAACGAAACCTAGCATAGAGTTAGCCCTACTAACTAAATTATCAAAATGTGAGTGAAAGTTTAATTCACTATCACAAAGAACACCTAAATCCCGAATAGCCTCAACTCTAGGAACCAGTTCCCCGTTTAAATAATAATGACGAGGTGGTTGACGTATGCGTTTACGAGAAAATGTAATACTTTGGCATTTATTAACGTTAAGCTCCAGATGGTTCTTAGAGCACCAAAGCGTAAAGTTATTTAAGTCATCCTGAAGGACGTAACTATCAAAGCGAGAAGAAATAAGTTTAGAAATTTTCATGTCGTCAGCATAGATATTACTTTCTGATTGTTTAATAATTAAGGCAACATCATTAATAGATAAATTAAAAATTAATGGGCCAAGATGGCTACCCTGAGGTACACCAGATTTGGCCATAAAAATATCGGACGGAACGGACCTAAACAACACCCTGTACTGACGATTATTTAAATAAGACCTCAACCAGCACAAAAAAGTTTGTGGAAAATCAAGAGCTCGAAATTTAAACAAAATAACACTGTGCGAAAGTTTATCGAATGCTTTACTAAAATCAGTAGTAATTGCATCAACATCATGACCATCCTCCAACGCATTCAGACTACTAGAAACAAACTCAGTTAAATTGGTAGTCGTCGATCTGCCTTTCAAAAACCCGTGTTGTTTTGGTGAAATCAAGGATTTACAGTGAAAGTAGAGGATATCATAAACAATACTCTCAAAAAGTTTAGGAATGCATGATAGCTTAGCAATTGGCCTATAGTTACTAATTTCCGCTTTGCAGCCCTTTTTATGAACGGGGATAATAAATGAATCCTTCCAGAAACTTGGAAAAATCCCCAGGGCCAGAGATTTTTGAAAAAGCGTTGTAAGAGGCTGCGCCAGGCTACCAATACAATTCTTTAGAATTATGGCAGGCAGTCCATCAGGACCAGATGAGTAATCATCTTTCAATTTACCAATTTTTTCGACAACACTATCTAAATTAATATTTACAGAAACTAGAGAGGTCTGAGCGTAATTATCTAAATAAGAGAAGTAGTTTTGGTCAGGTATAAAATCATTATCAGTAAATGCTTGTTTGAAAAAATCCGCAAAGAAATTTGACACAACTTTGGGATCGTTTGATGAATGATTTACGCATTTCAACGTTGATGGATAACCGTCAGATTTCCTTTTACAATTAATAAATTTCCAGAAATTTTTCGGATCTGAAATAATATCAAATTGCATTTGACTTAAGTAGTTGACATAAAGACATTTAGATAACTCAGAGAATTAATTTGATACGTTAAGATATGCCGAAAAAACAAAATCACATTTATTTAACAAAAACCTACGCCATAATTTATTTCTATTATTCCTTAAGGTACGAAGTTCCTTATTGTACCAAGGAGGTGATGAAGAAGAATTTCTAATGATACAAGTCGGAACTGATTGTTCGATGCATTCAAAAATAATTGAATAAAAATTAGATAAATTTACATCTATGTTAACATTTGAATTAATAATTAAATCAAAGTTTACATTACTAAGTAAATAGTTTAATTTGACGAAATCAGTTTTACGAAAATTATAACGAAAGGAATTAACATTAATATCATCAATATTGCCATTTTCATAAGAAAAAGTTAATGACAAAGGAGGATGATAAGAATCAATAACCGACAAACATTGAGAACATTCATCTACAACACAGTTGTTAAAGTCTGTTGTAAAAATAAGATCAAGTCGCAGAAATTATGAATGATGATATGAATATAAAAAAATTAGTCAAATTTTAAATTTGACATCTTGTATATTTCAAATTGGGTAAGATACAGAGATTTGTTTTCAATGATCCATAAATCATACTTATCCATTCCGAAGTGTTCAACCATAATTTGAATTCCATTTTTTGTAACATCGAATTGGAAAAAAAGTTGTGTTGGGTATAGAAAAAAATGCTCATACAATTGTTTTCTCAGAATCAATCAAATAATACCATATTATACCGCGACCACATACTTGTTGAATTTACCTTAATTTAAGTAAATTTGGAAAAGTGGAAATTATGCACCAAAAATAAAAACACAATTAACTTTTCCACAACGTTATAAGTCGTTTATTTTAATATTTAACTTATTATTAATAATTTCAAAATTTCCACGACTGAAAATAGTCATTTTATTTTAATTCAATTTATTTTAACGACAAAACCAAAAACTATTTATTTTTACATTTTAATTTATATTTAATTCAAATGATTACGCTTTGATTTCTTATAGACGAATGAAAAAGAAAAGATTTACTTAATTAATTGCAATTAACATAAAGCTGTAAGAGCTTTTATTATATATATTTAAAAATTGATTTTTAGCAATATTTTTGTGTTGAAGATTAGGATTTTGCTGTCCGATCATGCAGTTTTTTGGGGTTGCGTGGGTCAACATTAAACACTTGTGACTCAGCTTCTTTGTTTGTAATATGATTGGGTGGTTTTAATTTAACGGAGTGGAAATTATGAGCCTCCACGCACAAAAGCATCGAGGGACAATGGGAAAATGAATGTTTCATTGTCTCCTCCTCCATACACCCACAACACGTGGTGGATGTGGTAAGACCTAATCTCATTGCATGCTTTGTAAGAATCACATGTCCCGTTGCATTTGCCGTATATAGATTGGTTTTACATATATTTGTAAGATCAATTATGTTCGTCTTTGAATTGACCTTACATTAACTTTTATATACATAGTTAAAAAAAATAAATTTATTTCACTATAATGTTTCAAAATCAATTTCAATTTATATTTATTCAATTTTAAACCTTCAATATAAAATTGTACCATTTAATGATCGCGATGATTTTATTTTAACTTTTATTTTTAGCTTTTTATTTTTCCAAGATTTCTAATCGACTCAAGACTTAACTGACGACTGATGATGATGATTGTAATCGCGTTTAAGAGATGTGCAATTGATTTCTCAATTGCAAATCTCAAAAACCCGATTGACCAATCACCACTTTTTATCGATATCATTCGATTGCTATTGTTATCGTATTGATAACACTTAGCAACAATTTATATTTTAAGTATAATAATAATAATGAAATAATACAGTAAATTAACAATTAAATTTAGAATTTAGAAATTTTAAATGGTAGGACAGGGTGTCACTACATCACCCTCCTCCGAGTGAAACGCAATAATGTAAAGTGGTAATGAAAATATTAAAAATTTATATTTTTCCGAAAACTACTCTACGACGTTCTTTAGACGACTTAATGGTAGAAATTCCATAAGCCGGCTTGAGTCTGTCGATTGAAATTGAACGTTCTTTGTCGTTAATTAAAATGATGAAAACTTTTCGTAATCGTCGAGTTACTCGAAAAGGTCCGTCATATGCCGGAGTCAGTGTGGTTTTTATTTTGTCGTTTCTGACAAAAACGAATTCACACTTTTCGAGATTTTTTGGAATAAATATATTTTGTTGTTCCGTCTTACGTGTTGGAGTGGGAATTAAGTTTCTCATTGTGTCGCGAAGTTTTTTAACAAGTACGTTAGTATCAGGTGTATCAGATTTTGAACCTGCGAAAAATTCGCCTGGTAATTTTAGCGTTTGACCGTACACCATTTCAGCTGGTGAACATTGCAGGTCTTCTTTAATGGCGGTGCGAACACCAAGAAGAACCAAAGGTAATTCCAAATTCCAATTTTTGCAGTTACCCCGAGCCCGAAGTGCATCTTTTAGTTGGCGGTGGAACCTCTCAACCAAACCGTTAGATTGCGGGTGGTAAGGAGTAGTTCTAGTGCGGAAAACACCTAACAATTGACTTAGCTCTTGAAATAATTTGGCTTCAAATTGAGAGCCTTGGTCCGTTGTCATAGTCGCTGGAATTCCAAATCGTGAGACGTATTGCGTAACAAAAGTTTTGGCGACGGTTGCAGCAGTCATGTCTGGAATCGCGTAAGCTTCCGGCCATCGACTGAAGCGATCTACGATTGTTAAAATGTAAGAGTTTCCATCGGAAGCTGGAAAAGGACCCACTAAATCTAAGTGTATGTGCTCGAAACGTGCGTTCGGCATGTCGAAAGTCTCGTGTCGTGATTTTGTGTGAAGGTGAATTTTGGTCTTTTGGCACGGTATACAAGCCTTGGACCAATTATTCGTGTCACGATTAATGTTAGGCCAAAAATATCTGGACGCGAGCAATTTTCTGGTTGCTCGTATGCCAGGGTGGGCCAAATTATGCATTGCATTGAACACAACTCGTCTTAAAGGTTGTGGTACGTACGGTCTATTGTTTGTAGTAGAAACTTCACAATAAATTACGAGTTCAGGTAATTCAATTTTTTCGAGTTTAAATGACGGTCTTGGATGTGCAAGTAGTTTGGTTAATTCATCGTCATTTTTCTGCTGGTGTGCAATTTTATGTAGGTCGTAACTGTCTATGTCTTCTGTCGCGATGTCAGCAAAACGAGATAGACTGTCTGCCACTACATTGTCCTTTCCAGCGATGTGTCGGATGTCTGTTGTGAATTGTGCGATATAATCGAGATGTCGTGTTTGTCGGGGATTGCGTTCCGTTTTAGAACAAATAGCATTCGCCAACGGTTTGTGATCCGTAAAAATAATCAACTCACGTCCCTCGACTGCGTACCTGAAGTGCTTGATGGAAGCGTAGATTGCAAGAAGTTCGCGATCAAACGCTGAGTATTTGGTTTCAGCTTGGGAAAATTTTCGAGATAAAAACGCTAGAGGTTGCCAACCTTGTTTTGTAGGCTGTTGCAGAACAGCCCCTAGCGCGGTATCTGATGCGTCAGTAACTATAGCTAGCTTACCGTCTGCTTGCGGGTGTGCAAGCATAGCGGCATTAGCTAAAGAAGTTTTTACCTGCTGGAATGCAGCATTGAGCTCTTCTGGCCAAGCGAAAATTTTGTTTTTAGTTTTAGTTTTGGTGGCTTGAGCAAGAAATGAATAAATTGGCGCGAGATATTCAGCTAATTTTGGTATGAAGCGATGGTAATAATTGACCATACCAATAAACCGTTGAATTTGACGTATTGATGTCGGTGTTGGAAAATTTGTAATATTTTCTACTTTTTCTTCCGATGGTGTAATACCTTGAGGCGTAACATAGTGACTGAGAAAGTTAAGCTCAGTAACACCGAAAACACATTTCGATGCATTTATCGTAATACCATATTCCGATAGACGTTGAAACAACAGACGAAGATGACTTTTATGCGTCTTCGCGTCTGGAGATGAGATGAGGATGTCATCAATATACACAAAAACGAAGTCTAGTCCATGACAAACCTCGTTCATGAATCTCTGAAACGTTTGCGCGGCGTTGCGCAAACCGAATGGCATTCGCCGAAATTCAAATAGACCAAATGGGGTTGTGATTGCCGTTTTATGAATGTCATTGTCTGCTACGGGTATCAGGTGATACGCACGTACCAGATCAATTTTAGAAAAAATATTAGCCCCTTTTAAATGCATGGCAAAGTTTTGAATATGGGGAATTGGATATCTGTCCGGAACAGTAGCTGCGTTAAGTTGTCTATAGTCACCGCATGGACGCCAGTCATTATTTTTTTTTCGTACCATGTGTAGCGGAGATGAAGCGGGTGACGATGACGGCTGACAGATACCCAATTCCACCATCAACTCAAATTCTTTTTTCGCGGCGTCGTGTCGATTCGGGTCTAGTCGACGCGGTTTTGCAAACGGTAATTGGTTTTTGGTAGCTATATGATGTACCACTGAATGTCGGACCTCTTTAAAGTAGTTCGGAGGTTGTGTAAGATCAGGAAACTGGGAAAGAAGTTCGGAGTATTCATTTTTAACAACATTAAGTTTAGGCGTCGGTGTGTCGGAGGTAATGGTTAACGTGTTAATAGCTAAATTAGTACTAGGGTCAATTATTTTACTGTTTTTCAGGTCAACAATTAGACCGTATCTCTTTAAAAAATCGGCACCAATTATGGCGCGGTCGACATCGGCTAAAATGAATTGATGAATAAAACTCCTACGAAGTCCGAGATTTAATTTGAGCATCTTTGTACCGAATGTATTAATGATGGTGCCATTGGCGGCGGAAAGCGTAACATCGGGATTTGTTTTAGTTGCATTTAATTTATTCGGTAAAACAGACAAATCTGCACCTGTATCAACTAAAAATATAATATTATTTGCATTATCCCGGACAAAAAGGCGGCTAGTATATTTATTGGCACCGGTAGTCGCTACACGCGGTGCCCCACTTAGTTTGGGTGTTTGTCGGTCTTTTTGTGTTGGCACAGACATTTTTGTGCTTTGTCCCCAAATTTTTTGTGGTACCAGCAAAGTGAGTCAGCGGTGTTTGACGTAGATGAAGCCTTATACGAACGCCGGCTCGTGCTTCGCGATCTCGTTCGCCGGTTTTCATATCGCGGTCGGAAATTGTTCTTGCTTTTGACGTCGAATCTCGCCAGCATCGATTCGATTCGAGCTAACCGAGTGTCGAAATCTGTTGCGTTAGCAATTGTCGATGTGGTTGGTTTCGCGGAAGTCAACGCGTACATGGATGCACCCTGATGTGCTTCAAATATTTTATCAGCTACATCTGATAAGTCATTAAGTGGCTTGTCGCCTACCGCGGCCAATGCAATATGAATCACCTGTGGTAGCTTCCGTAACCATAAGGTTTTAATAATGTCGTCGTTAAAAGTTTTCCCGGCTAGCTGCCGCATGGACCTAAGTAATTCTGACGGGGTTCGGTCACCTATATCGGCTTTAGCGATTAAAGTTTCGAGCCTTTTTGTTTCGGATATTGAATGACGTTTGATTAATGCGTCTTTTACGCTTTCATAGCGATTTATTGTTGGGGGGTTAGATAAAATATCTATAATAGAATCGCAAGATTCCGACGGTAGTGATCCAATTATTAGGCAATATTTTGTTTCATCATTTGTTATCCTATATGCCTGGAAATGGGCTTCCGCCTGAATGAACCATGTGGCGGGATTCGCGGGCCAAAAAGGTGGTAAACGGACACGTACCGAGTCTATTTTTGGTTCTGTTGGTGCGATTGTTGTATTTGTCTTATTTGTCTTAGATGTGTCATTTTCAGAATCGCTCATTGTTAAAATTGTTTTTTTTTATTAATGATAATTTTCGGAAAAATTAAAAAAAATCTTTAAAAATAGTATGTATAATTTGTATTTGTACAAAAATTAAAAAAAAACAACGTAATTTATGGACAGCCCCAAAATAAAATACAAATGTTACGTAAATAATGGACCACCCTGTATTACCACAAAAATAAATCGAATGAAATATAGAAATTTTTGCTTGAGTGTATGTACAATAGAAATGCGAGTAAATTCAAATCGGAAGAGAACTATAGAAAAAAAATGTGTTTGTTGTGCGAAAAAAAATAGTTAAAATAAAATCGAATGTTGCGGGCAAATACGAATAATTGTAATTTATTGTAATTTTAAAGTATATGTATGTAATATAAAAATATGATTTTGAATTTTATAGGAATGTATGCTTTTATGTAATATAAATTTATGATTTAATGTACTATATTCTGTAATATAATTTAGTAATATAATTAAATATAATGTACAATTTTAAAACGAAAAAATTTTAATTTTGTATGTATTTGTTAATTTTTATATTTTAAACTAATTAAATTCAGAATATTGTATGAAAATTTTAAATTTAATTTAGAAAATATGTAAATTTGTAAATAATTTATTTTAATAGAAATTTTTAAACAACAAATTTTAGCAAAATTTAAATTTATTGCGTAATTTAAAAATATAATTTTAGGAAAATTTTATATTTATAATATTTTTTAAAAAAAATTGTTTACAATTGGTTTACAATTATAATTTAAAAAAAATATAGAAAAAAAATTTTACTTGTTAATCCGCCACGTTGTATATAATGTGTGATGACGTAGACGATCTATGAAGAAAATTCTGGATGCTATGATGAAAAAAATTTTGATTCTACGATGTACAAAATGCTGGTTGAAATGAGATGACGAAATGATGAGAAAAAAATATGATACTGTTGATTTCGATGATTCAAAAAAAATGATGTCTTCGCTGCTTTTGGTGTTGAAAATGATGAAATGTTGATTTTGAAAAAATTTTATGCTTTTTATATGTATATTAAAATTTTATCAAAATGAAAAATTATATTTTATTAAATGTATGTAATTTTTCAAAACTTATACATATTTATTTTTCACTTTGAATTTTAAAATGTTAATGCATATTTTACACAAACTTTTCTTTACATGTGAAAAAAAACCACGTGTTTTAGTGTGCGGGGTCACCAATTGTAAGATCAATTATGTTCGTCTTTGAATTGACCTTACATTAACTTTTATATAGTTAAAAAAAATAAATTTAGTTTTTTTATTAAAACACTAGTCTGTTTTTTATTATTTTTTATTAACTATTTATTTACTTAACTAACTATTTATTTATTTATTTAGTCCAATTAATAATTAAATTATAATATTTATTTATTTATTCTATTTATTATTTTTCATTAATATATGATTTTTTATTTAATTAATTTATTTCACTATAATGTTTCAAAATCAATTTCAATTTATATTTATTTTAAACCTTCAATATAAAATTGTACCATTTAATGATCGCGATGATTTTATTTTAACTTTTATTTTTAGCTTTTTATTTTTCCAAGATTTCTAATCGACTCAAGACTTAACTGACGACTGATGATGATGATTGTAATCGCGTTTAAGAGATGTGCAATTGATTTCTCAATTGCAAATCTCAAAAACCCGATTGACCAATCACCACTTTTTATCGATATCATTCGATTGCTATTGTTATCGTATTGATAACACTTAGCAACAATTTATATTTTAAGTATAATAATAATAATGAAATAATACAGTTAATTAACAATTAAATTTAGAATTTAGAAATTTTAAATGGTAGGACAGGGTGTCACTACATATTTACCAATTTTGAGTATTTTGAGAGTTGAGATATTAGCCAGGGATTTTAAGGCCGTTTAGCTATCTGAACATATGATATACTTAATCTCGTATCTCTTAAATCGCTAATATAAAAAAGGCAAGTATTATGGAAACAGACATTAAAAATTAGATTAACTAGAGTATTTTTTTCCAACAACTGCTTTTCGAACAAAATTGATTTTCTTAATTCCAGATTCTAAGATCCCAAATACTCATCTTTTAACTGCTCATAGAACGAGTTGAAAATTCTGAGTTAAAAAATACGTTGTGTAGAATTTTTATATACCTAATGAATGAGTTTGAATTGCATTGCATATTTATATTATTATTTTTTGTGTTTTTGTCGATGTATAATCAATGTACCTACATTTGATAAAAAAAAATCAGGTAATCCCATAAAATTGAAAAAAGTTACAGCGGAATTACATGGTGTTGCTTAGACTTTTTTGATGTGTGTATATATTATTTCAACCTAACTGAAAATGATCAAAAGTACGGATTGAATTATTTAATGGAAGATCACATAAAGTTCTATATATTAATATTTTCATTTATGTGGAATTAAGATATAATACTTATTACATCAACAAATTTTATATGGAAGATCAACATTAACACTTTATACTTTATTATCAAATGTAATTGTAGAAGAATTTTGAAAAATATAAGATATACTCCACGTCCACATAATAAACTGGATTCTCAAAATCCCAATATAATGAATCATTATTTTTGATTTGACTCTAGTTAATTGAACACTTTTTGTAAGTAAAGAAATGTTAAAATATTTGAAAATATTAACTATTACGTAGTTTTTCTGCAATTAATCATGTGAACGAAAAACTTCAATATCTGCAGCAGTTGCACCAAGTAATAATAAACAAAATCATAAACAAAAAGATAATAAGATTGTAGAGGCGTTGAAGATGACACTACGGGTCAATATTTCTCAGGTGAAGAGAGTCTTGGATTTCATGATGATGAACTTAAGAAAAACATGTAACAAAATTAAAATACTAATCAAGCCACAAAATGGGTTGATACTATAAAAACTGAACTTGAAATAAATGGTATAATTTTTCTTTCCTCTTTGTGCTGAAAAGAAAATGGAACTTCATCATATGGATGCGGTCACTGGGTTTGTACGTATGATAAAGAAATAAACATTTAAAGAGGTAGTTAGCTTATTAATCCGTTATATGGATTGAAACACGCCAGCCGCCAATGGTATTAAAAATTAAATCAATTTTTGAACAAACAGTTGATAAAAGTTTATATATTTTGATGAAAGATGCAATTATGTTTACAATATGATTTGATTCTATTTTTTAGAACACATGAAAAATAAATTAAGAGGTTTATATAATCGAGCATGTTTGCTTATCTCCAACAAATTTGAAATGAAAGTTCTTGGTAAGCAACATTCTTAGCATATCTGTTGCAATACAATATAACACTGGAATTATTGAGTTGATTTAATTTCTTTATGAAGATTTTTTTTAAAAGTGTTCAATTAAAAAACATCCAAATTCGTTTCGTCACCAATGAAAATTGGAATGAAGCTAAATTTAAATGTTGTTCCAACACAAAAAGAGTTACTAAATATGCCAGAAGTACCATACAAACAATTGATTGGACGTTAGTTTATTTGTTCACCAAAAGTAGACCCCAGATCTCATATATTCAAATAATGCAGCTGAAATACATGGGATCGGTACTAAATACTGTATGTCAAAATTCTGTAATTACAAAATTCTGTTTTCTTTATAAATTCTGTTTTTGCGAAATTCTGTATTACGAAATTCTGGATTACAAAATTCTGTATTACAAAATTCTGTATTTTTTTCTGTGCTACAACTCTTAATTACTTTTTACTGACTTGTATATGTATATCCTTTCATATGTTCTTATTTCATTATCCCACTCTCGGAGTTACCCAAGCTACGACGGGGACTTGCTGAGATGACGGTCCCATATCTTACAGACTAATTTTATGCGCTAATAACTTTTTGTGAAATTAAACTAAACAATAAAAAGTAATTTATTTTTTACATAAACTAAAGGGAATTCAATTTTGATTATATTTCTAGGCTCTAAAGGTAAAAGATAATATCATTATTTAACTAATTAATAGCTAAATTATAAGCAATTCTTTTCAAAAAAATTTCTTTTGAAATTTCGCTTTTTTATAACTCTTTTTATTTTCTTATATCTTACCACAAGTGATATCTTTTTTGGAATGCGCTGTTCAGATCTTAGTTTATCTATCAGTTATTCTTCTTTACAAAATTCTGTATTTAATATATTGTACTTTATATTAAATTAAAAATCGCGCGATTTTTAATTTAATATAAAGTACAAAATATTAAATACAGAATTTTGTAAACAAGAATTCTGAAATACAGAATTTTGTAATACAGAATTTTGTATTCAGAATTCTGAAAAACAGAATTTTGTAATACAGTATTTTGTAACACAGAATTTTGTAATAAAGTATTATGTACCCAACCCGAAATACATTGGACAATGGCAAGAAGAATTTTAAGGTAGTTCAAAGCTGAATTACAAAATCATCTTTAAACAAACAAATATGCCATTAGATTATAGTGATTTTGATTGGGCGGCTCAACGATCGTAAACCTTGCGCTGTTGGAGAAATTTGTTGGAAATCAATCAAACAAAATTCTGTAGCACTTACTATCAACAATGGAAACTTAGTTTGTCTTTATCGGATGCAAAAAATTTTTTATTTCCACCTGAAATTTACTTTATGAAATGGAATGTGTCGAATTTATTGAAATTTTTTTCCCATAATTTATAATTCACTTTATCTGTTTAATATCATGATATTATATTATAAATGTAAAGTAATTACGTAATACCCCGCACTTACGTACACTTTGGGACCGGAGCGTGTACGTAAAACAAAAATGTATGTAAAATGAATCTACTGCTTTTATTGATGAATAATATGTTTGAAACAAACTAAAACAATAAATATATAAATAAAAAGAGGGATATTATATTATGTATGTAGTTTTATACTTTTACTTCATACTTTTTTATACTATATTTAATACTTAACGTGTATTAAAAAACAAAACAAAAAACAAATTCATATACATACATATTAAACAAAACTTAAAAATAAACATAAACTTCAAAATTCATCAATACATAATTTAAATATAAATAATGTTGTAATTCAAATTTAATTGCTCGATGACGAAGAGAATGATGTATCTACAAAATTTCTACAAAAGTTTCGTTTTTGTTCTTATTCCACTTTACATAGATTTTGTTTTGAGTTGTTTCTACATGCATTCACTCATAACAAAATTTAGGTTTCATAGAAATAATGTACACACATACAAAAACACGTTGTTACAAGTGTACATTCACAATTTGTTATTCTAGTACATAATTTTTTTTTCCATAAATTCCAAAACCAGAAAAAATGTAAGTAAAAAAATGTACTTGTACGTAAGTGTGAATCATTGTACGTATAATGGGCAAATGGGGACAAAAATGAGATGTACGTAAGTGCGAGTGTACGTAAAACGAGTGTACGTAACACGGGGTATTACTGTAATTATTCAAATGACCTTAATTTTAATCTCTCTACAATTTTCTTATTTAATTGAAATCTAATATAATGTGAATAATGTTACATAAGTTTATTAAAAGAGCATTAGATTGACTGACTGACACAACATTATCGTTTTTAGCAATAAACTTTGAAACCACAAAATTAAATTTATTAAATAAATTTATTTTAAACGAGGAGGAAGCTCCTTACTCTCCTTAAAAAATCGCGCCTGCTTACACCAATCAATATTTGTTGTCTAAAAGTGCGATATAATATGTTATATTGGCAATATTTTTTCTTATTCGATATGTTGTATTAGTTAAGACTTAGTTTAATGAACATATTTTCAATTTTTTTATAGCAATAATTTTCTGCTATAATAGTTTTCATTGTTCAATCTTTACAAGTTTGTCGAATATGGATTTAAATTAGCTCAATATTGAGTTTGATTATTTTGTTGTCTTCGCTATTCAAAGGGCACTTTATATAATTATATTTAAATCAGCTATACATTCCAAAGTGCTTACTATTAGATTAAAACCAAATTTATCATATCAATAACATAAATTATTTTTAAAAAGATGTATAGTTATGAAAAATTGGCTAATTATATTTGTGCTTTATATTTAGACGGAGAGGATTGATATTGAAGAAAGATATTCCTCTTTGCAAGAAGCAAATATTGGAAAAACTAAAAAGTTGCAGAGAGTAATGCAAATGTTAATGGGTGTTAAAGATGAATTATCTGATCAACAACAAGAGCATCAGAGAGAGAAGGAAGGAATTTATGAAAATATTAGAAGTCTGTCACGCGAATTAGCATTATGCGAATTAGTACTAAATTCGTATATTCCGAAGGAGTATCAAGTAAGTAAATTTTTAAATTTTAGAAAACTGATATATAAGATATATAATAGAAAATTATATTAATTTATTATACAAAAGTTTACATTTTTCGTACACGAAAATCATGTTCGCATTTTAAGATAATTTGTTATTATTTTCTTATTGTTGTGGTTTTTTGGTTTTGTTATTATTTTTTTATTACTTTTCAAAGGACAATACTTAAGATTAAGCGTAAAAATATATTTTAAATAATAATAATTATTAATTTATAATTGGTTGCATATGGGAGAGTAGTCGTTTTAAATTGTAGAATGAAAATATGAATATAAACAAAACAGCTAAATTTAATATTGCTTAAGGTACAATATTTTTTAAAGTTAGCTATAAAACATACTGATTAATTGAACCATTCCGAAGTGATAAACCAAAATATTTTTTTCCGACCAGTAGTTTAGGAAATATAAGCAATAATATCAACCCATCTTTTTATTCGCGTAATAGAAAATGTGTATGAAAATATATAACACACTTGGGTGAGCATTATCGCCCGAAATCCATTACACCACAATATGTAACAACGCAATTACAAGGAAATCTCCAATTTTATGTCGTTTTTGTAGGCAAATTGTTGTCAATAGTGAAAAAAAATATATATAGTAGTTTTATCTTGTGTAAAACATGATAACAAACATCATCTTTTATTTATTTACTAATTACGTTGGTCATTTTCTACTTTGTAATAAATTCCTTTTCCGGAAAAGGCAAAAAGCAACGAGCTTTATTTCTCACTTATGTGGGTTATAAAGCTCGAACATTATTTGTATAAAGGAATTTCTCACGTTTTTCTGGGCGATAATTACCATTTGCGTGAGAATTATCGCCCGAATGGATTTCTGGCGATAATGCTCACCCAAGTGGGAATTATCGCACTTCGGGCAATATGCCCTGCATCTGGCGTGCCTTGTTTTCGTTTTATGGAGCATAACAAAAACAGGAAAGCTCTTTAATTTGAAATGTTTTAAAAAGAAACTCAATTATAAAGCTTTTGTGAAGCCTTAGCTAATCGCGTGGTTTACTTTAAATTGTAATATTACTTTAAATATACCTATTACACTTTAAATTGTAATATTTTAAATAAATTTTTCAAAAAAGAGGTATATGAATATGACATGCATACTCTGGATATATATTCATTTTGTTACTGTTATTCTATTTTTTAAATAATGTTATGTAAGGTGGTTCTTGACTGTATAAAATTGTTCTCTTTTTTTTACATATTTATGTCACACATTTTTTAATTTAGAATATATACTATAAGTATAGTATATTTATATTTGAATTTCAGATTAAATTACTATATATTTATATCTTACAGTTTTGCGCATATATATATAGTCTTACAATATTCTAGTCATTATTATAATAAATCAATAATTAATTTTTGTGAATTTTAAATTTTTGTGTTATTTTGTTTTTATATTAAGCGCCCGGTACACAATAGCCAATTTTAGCTACTAAAAACAGAATAGGATATAAAATGTATTTATGTAGAGGTGCGATAGAGAGAGCAATGTCGTCTAAAAAAAATTTCTCCGCTTTTTAAGACATCCAAATTCCGAAATTGGATTTCCGAATTCGGATTCAAGAAGTCCAATTATAGCACAAGACGAGCTATCTCGTCTTGAGCTATAATTAGACATCCGAAAATTATATTTCATACTTGGGGAATATATAAAATATATATTTTTTATGGCAATTGATATTTGAAAATATTAATTTTTTTTTATTTAAAAAGTAAAAAGTTTTTATTTTATTTTTGTGTATGAAGAATGAAGATAAAATATATATATATAAAAAAATGATAAAAACAATCTTTATCGGGTCGGTTGTGTTTGTGCTTTGTGTTTTTAACTAATTAAATTTATTTAATTTGCATGTTATTGATTTATTTTAATTTAATCTAAATAATTTGTTTTATTGATTGATATTTATATATTTTAATTTTTGGCTAATTTTAATTAATTTAAAAGAAATTAATATTTAATATTGTGTTTTTTTGTTGTTGAAAAATAACATAAATCAGAAATCAAAAATCAAATAAAAAAAAATAAAAAATCTTAAAAAAAAAAAAAAACTTATTTTCTAGTGACGTAGTGTTACGGCTTTGTTTTGACTCCATATTAATTTCTCAAGAGAATTTAATTTATTTTGTTCTGTTTTGTTGTTGTTTTTGGTCTGATATTACTAATTTTAATATCATATGGTCGTATTTGTTTTAAAATTGTGAGTAGTATTTAAAATTTCATTATTGCTGTGCTATTTATTTTTTCTTGGTTCAAAGTCAAATTTCCGAAATTATTCGTTCTTTTGACCGACTGACTGCCATTTGACCTAATTTATAAAAATTTTAATTTTAATTTATTCAAACATTTATAATAATTTTTAAGTACATATTTGTAATATGGAATCGGTTATTTGTTGTATTTGTAATACCGCCATTGATACTTCTAAGTTAGTTAAATTCAGAGGCGATTGTTTCAAAAACTTTAATTTTATTTGCGTAAATTGTAAATCCACAAATTTTTATGGACTTATACAAAAAAATAATGTTTTAATGGAAGATTTTTCTGCTAATTTAGCCTCTATCAAGAGTATCGTTGAAAATAATTGTGAATTTTCATATAACTTCCAACGAAAATTTGATTTGCTTCAGAAGCACGTTACAGATTTGAGTGGTGAGGTGGAAAATATTAGTAATAATATTAACTCTAATACTCAGATTATGAACCGTGTTTTATTCGGTAATGAAAAGAATTTTCCGAAGATTCTCAAATTGTTTTCAAAACTTGAAAATATAGATTTATCATTTATTGATAATTTTAAAGATAAATTAGACTTGATCCAACGTGAAATTTTTACCAACTCTCAAAATTATTCGCTGGCTCGTGACTATATTAATATTAATACTGTCAAACTCAATAACTTTGAAAAAGTAGTTGATACAAACATTGAGTCGATATTGAAATCACTCAGTAAACTCTCTACTGATTTCAATAATGCCAATTCAGCGCAAGATACACATTTTGATGAAATTATAATTAATTTCGATCGCGTCGAAACTGAATTGACATCAACAAATAAAATCGTTAGTGAACTTTTGGCCAAGTCAATTATTTATCATCAACCAAAAATTATATAATGAATAAGATGGCCAGTAATATATTTTTACATTATTTTTCATTAAAAACTGGGGAGGGTCTTTAGCCAAAAAAACAGCTTTGCAATAAATATGGTTTGAGAAGAATAATTATTATATATATGGTTTTGATATTAGATATTTCAATGTGCTTTTTAACACAAAATATTTTTTATTTTCGATAAATTTTTTTCGGTTTATATTTTTAGAAAGGGATAAAAAACATGTTGAGAAAGAGGAAAGAAATATAAAATATATTTTATAATATTGAACCATATAATATGCGTCTTTAACCTATATATTGTTTCTTCTTGCATTTTTTGTTTTGCTTTGTTTTTTTTTTTTCACAAGAAATTTTCAAGGCCAACTTTTTCAATTTATTTTTATAAAATTTAATTTTCATATTTTAGAATTTTAAGTTATTATGGAATCAATTAAGAGTGTTTTGTGACGGACTTTGAAGTAAAAAAAATTGACTTCGATTTGATTTGTTGAGGTCGTCACTCTATATGACTACATAGGACCCTTAAATTGTATGGGATTACTTAGGTGAAGAGGGTAAGGTGTAAAAGGTCTCGTTTGTAGTATCAAATTAAAACCCTTATTGGGCAGAGTATGAAATGAATCTGAAAAAATCATTAATTTTGGTAATATAAAACAAACATATCTGATATTTCATATGAAAAACTGAAAATGCCATCACTATTTATGTATGTAAATATTTAATATTATGTAAAATATTACTAACTAACTACGAGTTATCTGGTACCCCTAATTTATATAAATTTGTATAAAGTTATAGAATTTGAATGTATGTATTGCAAAAATTTATTTGTGTATAGCGCGAAATAGTTTTCTATATTTATTTCATATTTCATTCAAGCTGCTAATTAGGGCTACCAGATAACTCGTAGTTAGTTAGTAATATTTTACATAATATTAAATATTTGCATACATAAATAGTGATGGCATTTTCAGTTTTTCATATGAAATATCAGATATGTTTGTTTTATATTACCAAAATTAATGATTTTTTCAGATTCATTTCATACTCTGCCCAATAAGGGTTTTAATTTGATACTACAAACGAGACCTTTTACACCTTACCCTCTTCACCTAAGTAATCCCATACAATTTAAGGGTCCTATGTAGTCATATAGAGTGACGACCTCAACAAATCAAATCGAAGTCAATTTTTTTTACTTCAAAGTCCGTCACAAAACACTCTTAATTGATTCCATAATAACTTAAAATTCTAAAATATGAAAATTAAATTTTATAAAAATAAATTGAAAAAGTTGGCCTTGAAAATTTCTTGTGAAAAAAAAAAACAAAAAATGCAAGAAGAAACAATATAGGTTAAAGACGCATATTATATGGTTCAATATTATAAAATATATTTTATATTTCTTTCCTCTTTCTCAACATGTTTTTTATCCCTTTCTAAAAATATATAACGAAAAAAATTTATCGAAAATAAAAAATATTTTGTGTTAAAAAGCACATTGAAATATCTAATATCAAAACCATATATATAATAATTATTCTTCTCAAACCATATTTATTGCAAAGCTGTTTTTTTGGCTAAAGACCCTCCCCAGTTTTTAATGAAAAATAATGTAAAAATATATTACTGTCCATCTTAATATTAGAGCGTCTTTGCATCAACCTGATCGATCATTAACTACTGAGCAATTGGATGTTCAATTGCCATCTGATACGTCGAGTAATGTTATTCCTAATAACTCTGTTAATAACAACTTAATGGATGAGTTATCATCCTCAGAACAGATTGTTAATAACATTGCTACCGCTCAGCAGTCAACATCAGATATTTCGAATGTTACAAGAGGTAATTTAAGTGCAATTGATGCTAATAACAATAATAGTGTAGTCAATGGTAAGGGAAATATACCCACCGGTAAAGTAAAAAAGGCGGGGAAAAAAATTAGAAAATCTAGAACTAAAAAAAATAATAATATAAATAAAACGAAAACTTATAATTATAATACTACTAATTCGAATATTGCAGTTGATACTATTAGTATTACTAATTCTAATAACAATAATGCATTTATTATTAATTCTAACAATAACACTATTTGTCCATCCTCGTTAGATTCTTCTGTGTCTTTAGAACCATTATCATCTCCTCCTACTTTACGTGTTGTTTCGCGTCCAAAAATTATTTTAGTTCACGGTTCCACCCAGAAACTACGCCTGAAGCTGTTCTAACATTTATAAAAAGTAGTTTTATGAATTTTTATATAGATCATATTAAATGCCATAAAATTAGTAAACAAGATGCTCATGTTGCGTCGTTTAAGATAACCGTTCCTGTAGAATACTTTTCCGTGCTATTGAAATCTGAATCGTGGCCCAGCGGCATATTTATTAAGGAATTTACATCATCTCGAACACCTGGTTCTATAATTCATTTAAATTCACCGGTTTCGGCGCCAAAAAACTAAAATGCTTGTCCCTTTATTATCAAAATGTAAGGGGACTACGAACTAAAGGTGCTGAAGTTTTTTTAAAATCGCAAATGCTTCCTTTCGACATTTTCGCTTTAACTGAAACTAATTTAACTGATTCCTTCCGCGACAATGAACTTTTTATTTCAGACTTTAACTTCTTTCGGAAAGATGGGTTTAATTCTTCAGGGCGTAGTTTAATTCTTCAGTCCCATTGAATGTTACCAACTTTTCTTAAATGCTGTCGATTTTTTGCATTGTACTATGGATGATTGCGATGATCTGTTGATTGTTGGTGATTTTAATTTTCCAAGACTGGTTTGGGTTGAATCGGATGATGAATCATATTACGTTGCATCTAATGCAACTTCTTTAGTTGAAACATCATTTATTGATAATTTATCTGATTGTAGCCTTTTCCAGGTTAGTAATGTTAAAAATAGTTTAAATCGTCAACTCGATCTGGTTTTACGAATAGTATGAAATACTATGAAGTCTGGTGATGGGTTGGATGGTCAAAAAAAAAAGTTCGCTCAAAATTTTTTTCTAGGCGTTTGCGAGGTCGGGGAGTCCGAAAATGCAAAAAAAAAAGTGTCCGGGGGACGCGTATGCGTACGCTTTTTATGTGCGCAGCAACATCTCCTAGAACCGCTTGTCCGATTTTAATGAAATTTGGAACACAGGCTCTAACAGACTTCGCGCAGGTGCCGGTACAAGATGAGATCGATCCTTTCAGTGGGACCATGTTAGATTTCCCCATTTATATGGGAACCTACGTGTTTTTGTTCTACGGAAAAATGTAAAAAAATATTTCATGTCTCAGATTTGGATGAAATTTAAAACATGGGTTGGTATCATGATTGTCCACAAGCCTACCAAGATACAGGTCTGTAACTTCAGGGGGTCCCTGGTAAAATTTCCGAGTAAAATTTCGTATACTCAAGAGCATATAGTAATTTTTGTCTAATTAGCATAAATTTTGGTACATATGATAGTTTCCGTATGTACTTGGTGTCTGTAAAATTTAAAGTCGATACTTCAGTGGGTCCATGTAAAAATCCGTAATTACTTTTCATAAGTTCAACTCTCTATATCTACGGTACCTTTCACCCAATTTCAATGAAATTGAATATACAGTTTCATTTAGTTATCTACTTGATACTCCACAAATTTGTAGTTGGTAGGTATAGTACGTTCATGGGAAACTAATATATGAGCAGCTTAGTTTCCGAAGAATATTTGCTTTATGTTCTACAGCTCGTAATTATTATCCGATTTAAATGAAATTTGGTACACAGGTTTAGTTCATGATTCTGCATAGGTTGACCAAATTACAGGTTAGTAGGATTGTTAAATTCCTTTTTTTTTTTTTTTTTAATATGTTCTACAGCATTTAGTAATTGTTAACCGATTTCAAAGATATTTTATATATAGGCTAATTTTGTGATCTAGTTGGCTCTCCTGAAATTTGGAGACCTTCAGGGGGTTCCTAGAAAACAGTTTTAGTTTCCGAATTTTATATAATTACGTGTTTTATAGCATGTAATTATTATCTGATTTTAATGAAATTTGGTACAAAGGTAGACCTGCTGATTATGCATGTGTTGGCCATGATAGAAGTTAATACCTTCAGGGGGTCCATGCTAAAATTTCCGATTAATATTTCATGTTCTAGAACATATGGTAAATGTTATTCAATTTCAATGAAATTTTGTACACAGGTTGGATTCGTGATTACGCATGTGTAGACTAAGGTAGAAGTTAGTAGGATTAGGGGGTCCATGTTAAATTCACTTTTTTTTTTTAATTTTTTTTTTTTAATATGTTCTACAGCATATAGTAATTGTTAACCGATTTCAAAGATATTTTATATATAGGCTAATTTTGTGATCTAGTTGGCTCTCCTGAAATTTGGAGACCTTCAGGGGGTTCCTAGAAAACAGTTTTAGTTTCCGAATTTTATATAATTACGTGTTTTATAGCATGTAATTATTATCTGATTTTAATGAAATTTGGTACAAA
Organism: Rhamphomyia laevipes; assembly: GCA_963920725.1. Classification (NCBI taxonomy): domain Eukaryota; kingdom Metazoa; phylum Arthropoda; class Insecta; order Diptera; family Empididae; genus Rhamphomyia; species Rhamphomyia laevipes. Next base: position 32,201,398 of record OY987255.1, read on the forward strand.
GGTAGACCTGCTGATTATGCATGTGTTGGCCATGATAGAAGTTAATACCTTCAGGGGGTCCATGCTAAAATTTCCGATTAATATTTCATATGTTCTAGAACATATGGTAAATATTATTCAATTTCAATGAAATTTTGTACACAGGTTGGATTCGTGATTACGCATGTGTAGACTAAGGTAGAAGTTAGTAGCCTGAGGGGGTCCATGCTTAAATTTCCGATTAATATTTCATATGTTCTAGACTAGAACATATGGTAAATATTATTCAATTTCAATGAAATTTTGTACACAGGTTGGATTCGTGATTACACATATTTATACTTATTATAGTTATTTTAATAATATTATTTATTATTAAAAAAATAAAAATATAAAATTAAATCAATAAATAATAAAGATGAGCAATTTTGAAGAAAGCACTGTTTGTTACAAAGATAATGTTAATTACAAAAAACTTTTGGACATAAATCGCTGTTAAACAACATACTATGAGTTATCTGCTCCCCCTAGTTAGCAGCTTTTTTACAACTGATGTCCAAAACTGTATTGTTATAGAAAGTACTCAATGTCTGTCTGTTATGGATGCCTACCATCCTCCACTTTCTTTAACTTTTGCTTATGAGAATGGTAATTGTAATAGTAATAATAATAATAATAATGGTAATCCTTATCGTTTCAATTTTCGGAAAACTGATTTTGATAAATTAAATTTTTTACTTAGTAATGTCAATTTTGATATAATTTTTAATTCTAATGATAACGTTGATTTAATGATTTCTCATTTTTATGCTTTAATCTTTGAGTGCATAGAACTATCAGTTCCAATTTACATCCAAAAAAACTTTATTTCTTCGCCTCCATGGTACAATAATGAACTTCGCTCATTACGAAATAATAGGAATAAATTATGGCGTAAGTTTCTAACAACTAGGTCGGACTGTGTTTTTTCGGAATATGTTAACGTATCTGACGAATTTTTCGTGTTGTCTAAAGATCTATATGATAATTATATAAGTCAAATGCAGTTTGACATTATTTCAGATCCGAAAAAATTCTGGAAATTTATTAATATTAAAAGGAAATCTGACGGGTACCCCTTCCACATTAAAATATGATAATCATTCATCAAATGATCCCGAAGTTGTTTCTAATCACTTCGCTGACTTTTTTAATCAAGCTTTTAATGATAATGATTTTGTTAATTACTTTTCCTACTTAAATAATAATGCTCAGACATCTTTAGTAAGTGTAAATATTAATTTAGAAACGGTGGTTGATAAAATTTGCAATTTAAAAGATGATTACTCATCTGGTCCTGACGGTCTGCCAGCAATTGTTTTAAAGAAATGCAGCGGTAGCCTTGCTCAGCCTCTCACAGCAATTTTCAATAAATCTATGTCAGTGGGGATATTTCCAAGTTTTTGGAAGAATTCTTTTATTATCCACGTACATAAAAAGGGCTGTAAAGCTGAAATTAATAACTATAGGCCAATAGCCAAGCTATCCTGCGTTCCTAATCTTTTTGAGAGTATTGTTTATGATACCCTCTTCTTTCACTGTAAATCCCTGATTTCACCTAAACAACACTGGTTTTTGAAGGGCAGATCGACGACCACTAATTTAACGGAATTTCGTGTCTAACAGTCTTAATGAAATGGAAGTTGGTCATGACGTCGATGCTATCACTACTGACTTTAGAAAAGCTTTTGACAAACTTTCGCATGAGATTATTCTGTTCAAATTTCAAGCGCTTGGGTTTCCACCTTTTTTTTTGCTTTGGTTAGAATCATATTTAATAAATCGTCAATATAGGGTACTTTTTCGGTCAGCTACTTCGATGCCATTTACGGCTAAGTCTGGAGTGCCTCAGGGCAGCCACCTTGGTCCACTAATTTTTATTTTATCCATAAACGATGTTACTTTAATTATAAAAAAGTCGGAATCTTATATTTATGCGGATGATATGAAAATTTCTAAAATAATTTCATCTCCCTCAGATAGTATTGTCCTTCAGGAGGATTTAAATAAATTTTCAATTTGGTGTCAGAAGAACCATCTGAAGCTTAATGTTAACAAATGCCAAGCTATTACGTTTTCCCGTAAACGCATTCGCCATCCACCTCGTGATTATTATCTTAATGGTGCGCTTGTTCCAAGAGTCACGGCTATTCGTGACTTAGGAATTCTCTGTGACAGTGACTTAAACTTCCACTCCCATTTCGATAATATAGTTAGTAGGGCTAACTCTATGCTTGGCTTTGTTAAACGGTGGTCTAAGGAGTTATCTGACCCTTACGTTACTAGGGCTCTTTATATGACTTTTGTTAGGCCGATACTGGAATACGCTAGTCAAGTTTGGTCACCATATCAAGTGGTACACATTCAAAGAGTTGAGGCGGTCCAACGTAGATTTGTAAGGTTTGCTCTTCGTGGGCTTCCTTGGGTGGACACTTTCAACTTACCTCCTTATGTAGGCCGTCTCAAACTAATAGATTTACAAACGCTTCAAAGGCGTCGGCAAATAGCTGCTATCGTGTTTGTGCACCAAGTAATTGCTGGTGCTATTGATTCTCCATTTCTCTTAGAACGGATGAATCTTAATATTAATTTTCGCTCGCTTAGATCTGTGTCGCTTTTTAAAATACAATTTCATAGCACAGAGTATGGGAAAAATGAACCCATTTCGAGAATGTTACGCGAAGTTAATAATTGTGCCGGGAAATTTGACTTTAATTACAGCAAACTTCAGCTTAAAAGGAGCTTAAGCCAATGAGTTTTTTTATGTACTTGTCTTATATGTATATTTGTGTTATATGTATATCTATATTATATGTTTACTTAATTAGTAAGTATTTATATGTTATTTTTATGTTTAAAATAAAAATAAATATATAGTATTTGACGATTTCGATTTTCATGAATTTCGATCTTTATAACAAACTGATATTTCCAATTCGCATGATTTTTTATTATATTTAATTTATAATTTTTAAAGCCTCAAATTAATAGGTGACAGCGGAGGGAAGTAGTAGCATTCTTTCTAGATCGATGAAGCCTGAAGCTAGTGGTAACCTCTTTAATTTGTTTGTTTTATATATATTTAATATTTATTTTGACGAATGGTTTGATTTTTGATTATTTCAAACTGCTAATTGCAAACTAGCACTTTTTTTTTTAATTTTTTATTTTATATTTTTATTTTAAATTTTTAAGTCTGAAATTAGCAGGTGTCAGTGGAGGGAAGTAGCAGCGTTCTTTACAGAATTGCGAAGCCAAAAGCTAATGGTAACTTGTTAATTTGTGTTAATTTTGACGCTGGTACGCTTTTTTAGTTCTTCCTTAGCGAATTATTTTTATTTTATTTATTTTTTACTTATAGTTTTAGAACTACTTTAGTTCTATCAATTTTACTTTTTTAATTTATTAATGATTTGAATTAGCAGGTGACGACATAGGGAAGTAGTAGCTTTTTTCAGAATTGTGAAGCCCTATGTAAGTGGTAGCTTGTTAAATCAAATATTAATGTTTTGTTTGCTTTAATTTTTTATATATTTTATTTATTTTTATTTTATTTATTTAACTGCTTGTATTAAGCAGTAAGTGTCTAATCTAGTAATATCTGTTTTGTTTTCGGTGGTGGAAACATCAGAGCTGAATCCATTGCGGATAGTAAATTATTTCTCAGCATGTGAGAAAGTGCAAGAAATCAAGCTTAAGGATAAAAAGATAATTTCTTTCTATATATATGTTTCTCTTTAACATAACATACTAACATTATCTCTCCTTATGCTTGTTTTCGCTGATCCAAACAAATTATCGGTCACTTTTTCGGGCCCCATTTTCTTGGTAACGAGAAGATGGAGCTTGGCTTTGAGATTGATGAGGATTAGATACTCGATTACTAATTAAAAGCTGCTAACTAGGGGGAGCAAATAACTCGTAGCATGTTAACAGTGCTTTGTTCAAAATTGCTCATCTTTATTATTTATTGATTTAAAAATTAATAATTTTATATTTTTATTTCTTTTATATTAAATTATAACGAAAATAATAAATAATATAATTAAAATAACCATAATAAGTATAAATATGCGTAATCACGAATCCAACCTGTGTACAAAATTTTATTGAAATTGGATAATATTTACCCTATGATCTAGTACATATGAAATATTAATCGGAAATTTTAACATGGAAATTTTAACAGGCGTCATTAATAGAACAGCAGTCATAAGTATGGAGGAGAAGAATTCATTCGTTATGATAGAGGCATATCACTGTTAATGACCAAGTAAAAGCTGCTAACTTTACTTCTATTTATATAGTTTAATATAAAACTTTACATTTTCATTGTAAAAATAAAGAAATTCTTTTATAAATTACTTATATTAATTATTTATATAAATTTACTTAAAGATTATAACAATCTCCATAACAGCTTCAATATTACCCTATATAAACTATTTATAAAAACAAATTTATAAATTACTTATATTAATTAGAATTCGTTAATTGTTAACGAATTGAATAGTCGTTTTTAATATTGTCTTGTAATATTCTAATGTAAATCGTAATTTACAATTCTTTGTAAAATAATAAAACTGAAAAGTTTACTATTGACAGTTGTTTTATTTAGTGTTGGATTTAGTTGATAAAAATTGTCAGAAAAGTTAAATAAGATATCATTACACTTGTTCGAAATAAGAAAGAGCAATCGACAAGTTCTTCGTTGTAAGTTATTGGCATATATTGGGCTCTAACTCTTGCTCCTTATCAAGTGATTGTTCTGTTTCAAATTGTATCAGCTCTCTATCAGCATATTTATAATTAATGTTTTCACTTTTTACTTTTTATTTAACGTAAAAATAATATAATAGAAAATCCAAACAAATTTTATATTTTTGTAGGTTAGGATTTTTTCGGAGTTTTCAGAATTTCAAATATTTTCTATAATTTTTATAGTTCCCACCTAAAAATTAAGGATTTTCTATCTCATTCTTTCGTAAACAAATATTTTACTAAAATAAAAAAATTAGCCATTGTGTACGTCGTCCTTTATATATTGTAATTTAATTTAATTTAATATATTTATGTATGTACTTGTTAAATGTTTGAATTAAACAGAGAAATAAATAAAAAAATAATTCAGAATGTTGCGTATTCTGAATGCGCAACACAATTAGTCGATGTTATTCGTAACTTAAATCATAAATATCATTTCAAAACGACACTACAAACAATACTGTAAAATAATACCATTATAAAACTAAATAAATAAACAAAATAAAGTATTGAAAAAAAATACAAAAAAAAATATTTAAAACGAAAAATATATTAAACATGACTGATGTTGACATGTTGTAGAAAATATTAGTAGCTGTTTGAAAAATCAATAGCGTTGAAAAAAATAAGAAATATGAAAACTAATACAGAAAATCATATGTGACGAAAGTTAAACATTCCAAATTTCCAATATTTATACAAATTGCTGCTTAAGTTTTGTTCGTTGTTGTTGTACGGAACTAAATCGTCATAAATATTAACTATTTTTCTTATAAAGGAATGGATAATCTTCAATATGTTGTGATTGTTTAACGCCTGATGACTTAATGGACAGAGAAACTGCATAGTTTAGACTTATTACTCCGTTATAAGCCGTAAACTTTTGTATCAAAAATTTGAGCCCGTAAATTTACTTATACATGAGTTTGCATTTCGTAATATTAAAGATAATAAAAACTGGAAGTACGAAGTCCAAAAATTTATTTTGAATATATATTGCTGCGCTTCGGATGTAAATCATTACTGAAACTCGGTAATGATTATATTTATGATTTATATATTAATTGGTAATGATTTTTATATTTATTACAGATCTCATGCCATAAAGATTCTTAATATCTCATTAATATTGGAATACGAATCGCCAATATGGGCCCGTATTGTCCCAATCGAATTTAAGTGAAGTGAATTGCTCTGAGAGGGTTCTTTTTTATTTGTTTTGAAGAATGATATTGTTTAAAAATCATTATAATTCCCACAATAATAATTAGTATATTTTTTAGATATAATTTTATTATAATAATTAATACATTTTTTAGATATAATTTTACACAATTTAAAATTAATATTTTGCAAATAAATTAAATTTGCGGGTTTCAAATATCCGTAATTTTAGTGTAACATGATACAAATTTAAATCAAATAATATAAATTTTTTATTATAATATTAATTAGAATTATGGGAAAACTATTTCAAGAATTTATATATTCAAATTAATATTATGGGAATTATATTTAAGGTTGCATTCTAGAAATTAGAATTAAGTACATTATGTGAATTATATTTTTGGTAGTATTAAGTGCCAGTTTGCAATTTTAGGATATAAAAGAAACGAAATTTTGAATTAATAAATCATTCTATTTAGAACTGTCCCAAGACTTACTTATTGTTTTATTTCTGTCTTTGAGTCTGAAGACAGACAGTTCTACAATTTTCTTAAACTGTACAGGTCCGACCGCGACAAGTATAATTAAGCTAAGTTCCTAGTAGGAACCAATTTATTCATCAACGAATATTCACGCGGTAGAACAAAAGAGTTCTATCGCTCTACAAAAAAACATTGGTGACCCCGACGTGATTCTACGTGCTACAACGTCAGAATTATCACATTTTACGAAAACTTTTGCTAAGTTCCATCATCATCATGGCAACTGCGCTAGACGCTGCCATACTGCGGTAATCAGAGATTGGACAGGAGATCGAACGTCACTACGTCAATTACAACAAGGATTCCAAGGAACGAAAACAGAAGGTAGTATACTTTAAGAACAGACTTGAGATTCTACAAAGCTTATATGATGAATTTGGTAAAAACCAAATAATTCTCGTATTAGACTCCGATCATGCCTATCTGCGGCAAGGTTACAAGGAAAAGATCGAGCAGGCATATATTAAATAGAAAGGTATTCTGGAACTACAAAAGTCACTGTTGGAAGAATCTATGTGTAAATCTGCCGTGTTCCCCGCAGCACCAGTACAGAGCCAATCCGACATCAACCAGCTCACTAATGAACCAACAACTGAGGCTGAATTACTACAAATAAAGTTACAGAAAGTAGCTATGACATCCCTAGAGAGATTGCTGCAAGGTTTGCAACAAGATATTGAGAAGGACAGCGCAGTAGCGTATCTCAATGCAAAGTTCGAAGCATGCAGCAAATACTACGCTGACGTCTCATCACGGCATCAAAACTTAATGTGCCAAACCTATATGGGAGACTACAAAAGCGAATATTTTGAAGCTTTAGAGGACCAGTATTTTGAAATTACAGCCAAACTAAAAACAGCTGTAGATCATTCTAATATGGCTCCTCGTACAAGCAGTACCAGCGCAACACATTTGAAGCTCCCAAAACTTGTTATACCAATTTTTGATGGAAATAGCAGAAAGTGGAAACAATTCCAAGATATATTCGAACAAATGATACATAGTCAGACGAGTATCAGTGCAATTGAGAAATTTTACTATCTCAAGGCCAATCTTGCTGGTGAGGCAAGTCGCTTAATCTTCCATTTATTAGTAACAGAAGAAAACTATCTCACAGCATGGGATACGTTGCTCAATCGTTACGACAATCCAAGAGTGTTAGTTTCATCATGTTTGGCAGATCTGTTACCCACACCAGCTTTAACAACAGAAACTATGGTCTATAACGTTTCCATGACCATACCAAAGAATGTTTGCTTGCCGTGAGATATTTGGATGTTGACATTCGCAGTTGGGACTCATTAGTGCTCCAAATTTTGCTACCAAAACACTGAGACTCGTCTGTGATGGATGCACACAAAACATATAATGAATTAATCATCATATGGTTTTTGTAGGTCAGGGTTATATTTAATTTCCAAAAATATAATTATAGATGACTAACCTAAGCATACAAATATTTCATACATGCACTGACTGCATGTACATTCTTATTAAATATTATGCATATTTTTATATATGAATATATTACTATATGCATATATGATAAATGCAATGAGCGAAAATATTTGGGTCATTTTACAATGTAAAATATTTATGAAATTCCTAAGAAATTCAATAAGGGATCAATACACTAGCGTTAGCAAATAATTATTCTAATCATTATTTATGTATTAGTTAGATTTTAGGGTATAAAAGAAAAGAAAGGAAAATTAATAAAGTTACTTTTACTTTTGAGTCGAAAGTCGTAGTTTGTTTTCAATTATTCGCTACTCGCTAAAATTGTTCCAAACTATTATGTCCAAGACCTCATGAAATAAGCTCTTTAGCCAATTCATGATAAACCAGCGGCTTTATTGCTAAGGTTTCTGGTCAAAGGTATATCCATATATATATTGCTATAAGAGCATATCGTTGGTTTACAAGCAAAATTCACTAAGTCAATAAACATAGTTTTTATTAAATCGACTATTGACTAGGTTCTTAGTGCAATAAATGTGCGCCTAAGAACCGTTAAAATATCAGGTTGAGAGCATAAAGTGTTTTGCCACCATACAGTTGGTATTATAATGACTTAATTTAGTATAAAAAACTAAAAACGTGGAAAATGTACTTAGTGAATTTTGCTTGTAAACCAACGATATATACAACATTATCCTACATATATATTGGGTATATGTGGTATAAGACCATCATATAAAAGGTATAAGTACAGTTGGTTGCACCTCGATAAACGTTGGATGGAACTATCAAGGAAGGTACCAGCCAACATTACATGGCGATCCTACCAGGAGAAGCAACAACATCAGCAGCAGCAACAGAAACAACAACAGAAAATTAATACAAAAGACGAGCTGAACCAAATATTGAAGGAAGATACAAAAGCTGGCCCTAGACCAATATCACTAGTAGAATATCGGCAGAGACATCCACAAGCCAATTCCGTCAGCCAGACAGAGAAACCATCGGTAAAAATAAACAAAAGAGGAGGCAAAAGCGAGGCGAGAAATCGGAGAGCTGAAAAGACTTCAACGTTTGGCCGTGAAGCAAGAAGAACGGGAGTACTTAAGGAAAGAAAAGGAGGAGAAGTAACGATTAGAGAACATCAGGAAGAAGAACGCCAAAAACAAGCTGGACGAACTGTTCCAGATATGCTTCGACAATATGGTATATCCATCAGATATTTAATCAAGATATATAAAGAATTTTTTTAATAAATTAGTATAATATATATATATTCGTAAAAATATAAAGTAAAGATATATATCTGAAACACATAAAAAAATATATATATACATAGATACATATATACATAGATCTTAGAATAATTTATAAATATATACAAAAGCATTTTTAACAATATGATAATCAACATATCATATACTCATTTCTAAATAAATAAAAAAAAAAAAAAAAAAAAAATGCAATAGAAATTTCATTTTTTTGTTTTTGTTGTTTTGAAAAAAACTCAAATTGTTTGTCATAATATAAATATTATAAATATATCTATATCAACCTCTTTAAGGCATTTGTTTAGATGTAATATAAATTAGAAGATTTTATTTCACTTGCGTGGTATTTAGTTTGTTGGACCACATTTTAGCTGTAGGCATATGAAAAGATGAACATCTGTTATAAATAAAGAAAATAAAAGGTAAAAAAAAAAGAAAAGAAATTGTCTGCATTTAACACTTAAAAAAAAAAATTATTAACACTTAGGAATTATTTTGGATTTAATATTAGCACTTAGGAATTGTTTAGTTTAACACTAGAACTACCAACAAATGTTATATACCTATTTCTACCACACCGGCCATTTTGACCGGTTTGGTTTTTAGTATACAAAATATTAAAATTCGATAGAATTTGCTGGGATGTATGTATATTCATATTGTACAGATTATGATTTTTACTGGGATGTATATTGATATTGTACATAGTTTATGTAAACAACAAAATACAGTTTCATTCTATTGCGTACTTATAGGAAAACATAAATATTTTTGGGTTTTTATTATTGTTATTTCGTTATTTGTAATCTCTAATAAATTCATTTGAAATGTCTGAAAAAGAAAATACTAGTGTGACTATAAAAAACGGTAAATATAATAAAAAAAATTATATTTGAAAATTTTGTCAACCCTATATACTTTTTTTATATTTAGAGAAGACGGATGATGATCCAAAGAAAAAGGAAACGAAAGCAGATATTTCGCTTTGCATATCCTGTAGGTCCAGCTTTTTGTTTGAAAATGGTATTTATTGATCTTCTTCCTGGAATAGACCCATCTTTCATTTCAGTCCAAATAGTGCCATCAGCAGCGGTTTCAGTTTGCTCATGGTCACTCTCATACGAATATAATGGCAATCTAATAGAACGTCTTGATCTATTTACATTGAAGATGTTCTCAGTCACACTATCGCTGTCGGAAAATAAATATTCTTGATTGCACGGAATGTCAGCATGACAATCAACTTCATCGATATCGGAAAACTCTTCGTTTATATTTGTTATGTGTTTCAATAGTTTGGGTTTTTTACGCTTTGGCATTTTTGGGTACAATTTTATACCTGGATAAGAAAATGCAAATATATTTTCCCACAAATAATCAAAATATTTATTCACAATTTACTTACGTATACAGTAATAACTAAAACTAGTCAACGAAATAGTTGTTCACAAAATAAATGTAATACCTACTTTCAATTTTTTTCAACAATCGTCAATAAACAACTACATCATTATTTCAAAACACTACAAAATTATGAAAATAATTTCTATATAAAAAAATCGGGGATTTCCCGACTTATTTTATGTTGTTTACATATTGAAAACGTTAAATTTTTCATCTGGGTCAAAATGACCGGTCGGTACAATTAGGTATACCACATACGAATCTCAACTAATAGGGGGAAGGTGGGCATAAAAAAGTTATAATATTATAGCATACATAGAGTTAGAAAAAGTCATAATATTTAAAAAAAAATTAAATAAAATTTAGAGTAAAAATTCTAGTGAAGAATTGTTAGAACCGGTAGTTTTGACCGGTTGGTACTTCTAGTGTTAAAGGAATTCTTTTTTAGAACATTCAAGAAATATATATATAGGTCAAATATATATATATCAAAAAAAAATTTCGGTTGACATAAATATATGATCCTTTTTCTATAAAAACAAAAAATATATATATTTGTTCATATTCTAAATATAAATATAAATATAAATCCTTGTTAAATCCTTGCTTTGACAATTTTATTTATACAAATATTGTTTTGGTTATAATTTTTTTTTTAAATGGGTGGCTCAACCCCAAAAGAAGAGGAAATCCTTATTAATAACAATACAGGAGTATCCAATACTGACATTACCAGAAGGTCATATAGTGACTTACAATTGATTATAATAATTTTAGCTCTGGTAATAGTAATTTACTTCATTATTTACAAAGCAAAACAATATTTAAATAATAAAATTAAACGGCAAATCACAATTGCAGCGGTGTAGGATTCATTCTAAAAAAAAAATATTTTCACAATAGTATAAAGGAAAATTCCGTATATAAAATTAAATCATACATATAAAAATTCAAATGGCGGGTTTTGAACCCAACAAGGGCAACATTTAGCAACAAATATTTAGCGATACTGAGAAACTTTTTGACTATCGAAGATCTTGAATTGTTCAAGAAAATAGATAATTTAAAAATATAAATACAGAATTCCTTTTTAATATTTACAATAAAATAAAATTAAGAACTATATAGAAAAATATAAAAGAAAATACATTCCTGAATTTTAAATTACAACTATACATACGTTTTTCATAAAAAAAAAAAAAAACGCAAAAATTTTTTCATAAAAAAAAAAACGTTTCATAAAAAAAAATACTTGGAAAAATATATATATCATATATTTTTTCATGTTACACATAAATATAATATATTTTTCTTCTAGTGTAATTTTTATTAAGTAAAGTACTGTTAGGAAATTTATTAGTTAGGGCACTTAGCAGTGACACTTAGGGAAAAATAATAAAGCAAATAATAATATAGGAAAATACCGAAAGGTATATTTATTAGATAGGTTGAAGTAGAGATTCTAAGGTTGAATTAGAAATTTAGTAGAGATTCTAAGGTATAGTTTTGTAAGGAAATTTATCATAGATTCTAGGGTAAAATAAATTTAGGATTTTTTTTTAGTTTTGTGGAATTAAAAATATTTGTTTACCCAAGATCCTAGGGTAAAATTAACATTTTAAGTTTTATATTTTTGTACTAACATTTTAAGATTCTATATATATAGAAAGACATTTTTTTTAATATACTATCAAGCTAGTTTTTTTATAGGTTACTTTTCAGAAATTTTTGTAATTTTTTCCAGATTTTTTTTATTCAAGCTACTTTTCAGGAAATTTTTTTATTTTTAAGCTACTTTTCAGCAAACATTTGTAACATTTTTCAGGAATATTTTATATACAACAATGAAGTGTGATAAAAATTCTTAATGAGGAGCTTCAAAAATTGCAAGACTTATTAAAGAATTTCAAGAAACCCCCAAGAAGGACATACAGTTCAAGGTATATTCTTGGAAAACTTGCGTATGTTGCGAAAAATAGGATGAATTTTTCAAGAGCGTGGAATTTAGTGTATAATGAAGACAAGGATCTCGCACTACACTATAAAGAACGATACGAGGAATTATATAAAGAAATAAAAGCAGTTTTAGACAGAAGCTTTAGCAACTCTACAAGAGGAAGAGGAATCTGAAATAGAAGCGGAAAGGGAAGAAGATATAAAGGAAAAACAGGATATACAACACATTCAAACGAAGAAATAACAACAGTCGAAATGTCACTTTTTGATTATGCAGTAGTTCAAAAGCTACCTACGTTATTAATAGAAAAAGAAGAAACTCGTGAAGAGAAAATTCGAGATTTTCTTAATAGCGTAGAATTTTACCACGATACTTTGCAACCAAAGGATAAAGCTACTTTAATAAAATTTCTCATAAAATGCAAAATTCAAGATAAAGCATTAACAGAATTAGGCAACATAGAAGCCACAACATTTATCGAATTAAAAACATTATTAAAAACCAAATGTGGTTGTAAAGATACTATTGAAATTATTCAAACAAAATTGAATAATAGCAGACAGGGTAACAAACCGATGAGAGAGTTTGTAAACGACATAGAAAGCCTGATCTCACGAATGACTGAATTAGAAGTTCAAGCACAAAGTGAAACAGCAAGACCGGCATTGACAGCAGCTAGCAACCGTAGAGGTTTAGCATTTATAAAAAAAGGAGTAAACGATAGGTATAAAATAATATTAGACAGTGCTCGACACACAGAGTTCAAAACTGCTATACAACATTTATTAGAACTTGATCCTAGTGCGAGCGAAGTAGTAAGGTACATGGAACCAAACAGATATAATAACAATAGAAATATTCAAAATAACAACCGAAATAATAATTATAATAATAACAATAATTACAACACGAATAATCAAAATTATAACAACAATTATAACAATCGAAGTAATAATAATTATAATAATAATAATAATAATTATAATAACAATAATAATAATAACAATAATAATCGTATGATAGATATAATAATAACAACAACTCATATAGAAACAATAATAATATAGTAACAATAATACGAATTATAGGAGTAATAACATAAATAATAATAATAACAGGAATAACAACCAAAATTTTAACAGAAAGTTTACAGGATATAATAATAATAATAACCAAAATTATAATAACACTAATAATAATTCAAATAATAATAGAAATTACCTAGGAAACAGACGACAAATTTCAAACTCCAGAACACCAGATACAAACGCATTAAACTCAAGAATTCTAGCTATCACCGAGGGGGAAGCCAACCTATCGGTAGGGGATTACACCAATTAGGCGATGAAGTAATTCTTACAGCAAATATTTCAAATGAAATATTTCACGTGGACATTGAAATAAATAGCAAAATTGCGACATTTTTAATAGATACGGGCGCACCATTAAACAACATTTGCACCATTAAACAACATATTTTACAAAAGAATGACATAAATAAAAATAATGTTTCGACAATTCATGATATTTCAGGACATCTAAAAACCTTAGGCACAAATTAAATTTTCAATCAACAAACATTGATTATATTTTTCATGTTGTTCAAAATGACTTTTCCGTACCGGTAGATGGTATTTTGGGAGCAAACTTTTTAACAGATTATCAAGCCAAAATAAATTTGGAAAAATTTATTCTTGATATTACCATAAATAATGAACAAATAATTTTGCCAATAATAAGTAAACAGAATTTTAATACAATTACAATAGCATCAAAGGAGTTTTCATTGCTGGATCAATATCCAAGTCCATAAATGGTAAAATACCAATAAAAATTTTAAACACAAGAGATAGTAATGTAAAATTAAACTGGGTTGAACCAGAATCAATGGTCTAAACGACCATTACATATTAAATTATAAAGAATCGACAGAGACTTCGACAAAACGGGTTCACAAATTACTAACAGAAATTAACTATGACACATTGAATTGCGAAGAAAAGAAATGCGTACAACAAATCTGCACAAAGTTCAACGATATTTTTCATCTGGATGGAGATGAATTAACAGTAACAAACACAGCATCAGCAAAAATCGAATTGAAAAAGGGAGTAGCACCTACATATACAAAACCTTATAGGATTCCACATTCGCAGAAACAACCACTACAGGATGAAATATAGCAAATGATTGATCAAAAAATTGCGGAACCATCCGTATCAGCATGGAATTCACCTGTTGTGATAGGAGCGAAAAAGAAGGATCCTGTTACGGGACTCCAAAAGTTCAGAATGGTAATAGACTACCGTAAGGTTAATGACGTAATAGAGGATGATAAATTCCCGCTACCAAATATTACAGATATTTATGACATGGTAGGAGGCGCAAAATATTTCTCTTTCATAGATTTAAGCCAAGGTTATTATCAGATGGAACTTGATGAAAAAAGTAGACCATGTACTGCGTTCTCAACTGAGACTGGACACTACCAATTGACAAGACTACCAATGGGACTAAAAATTTCTCCAAGCGTTTTTTCACGGATGATGTCCATAGCGATGTCAGGTTTAACTTATTCCAGATGTTTCGTATATTTGGACGATCTAATAATTATTGGGAATAGTTTAGAATCGCACAATAAAAATTTAATAGAAGTTTTCACCAGGTTAAGGGAGGTAAATTTAAAAATTCATCCTGGTAAATGTCACTTTCTAAGGAAAGAAGTGCTATACTTAGGGCACATTATTTCAGAAAACGGAATTTTACCTGATCCTTCGAAATCAGAAGCAATAAAAAATTTTCCACAACCTGAACGCGGATGAAGTTAGACGATTTGTAGCATTTGCAAACTATTACAGAAAATTAATTCCGAATTTTGCATCAATCTGTGTAGCACTAAACAAATTGCTTAAAAAGGACATTAAATTTAATTTCACACCAGACTGTATAGAAGCTTTTAATATAAGAGAGATTTTAATCAGTCCAAAAATTCTACAATATCCGAATTTTGACGAAGAATTCATTTTACGAACAGATGCATCAGGTTTTGCTTTAGGAGCAGTATTATCAAATAACGATGATAGACCGATTGCATTCGCAAGTAAAACTTTAAATAGTGCTGAGACAAATTATAGCACTATCGAAAAAAAATTATTAGCCATAGTATGGGCTATTCGACATTACAGACCGTATCTTTTCGGAAGACGTTTTAAAATATTGACAAATCATAGACCATTAGTTTACTTATTCTCACTGAAAGAACCGTCATCAAGACTTACCAAATTTAGATTATTACTGGAAGAATATAATTTATATGTGGAATATTCTCCAGGTAAAGAAATTTGTACTGCAGATGCATTGAGCAGAATCAAAATATCGTCAGAAGTTATAACCAGATCGAAAACAAATCAAGAAGAAAATAAACTAATAGAAGATAAAGAAAAAACAGATGAAGAAATTATAAAGGAATTACTACAACCACCACCAACAGGGTTCAAATTAATCGAGTTAAAAATAATAAATAGTTTCAAAGAAGAGATTGAGAAGTTAAGAAATGAACAAGATATTATTATGGGTCCATGTAAGGTATTAGCGTATATACCAAAGAAAAATTGTATATTAATGGTGAAACCAAACGATAGCACTGAAAGCCAATCCGCAACATTCGGCAGATTGCTGTGGAAGGATGTGCAGAAAATCATAGTTCCATTAAAATTAGAAATATTATATATCTCAAAAGGAGAATTATTGAAATTAAATGACGGCCGTCGACAAAATAATTTAAATAATATGAAGAAGAAAATAAATGAACTATTTAAAGATGTGAATATAGAATTAATTGTTATGAAAGATTTAATAAGGATAACTGACCCAGGAATGAAAAAGCTATTATTAAACGATTATCACATATTACCAACAAGTGGACATGCAGGGATAAATCGAATGATTAAGAACATCAAATGCAAATACTTTTGGACAGGGATGCAGGAAGACATAACAACTTTCGTTAAACATTGCGAAACATGCCAACGAAACAAACACATCAATATGAAAAGACAACCAATGGTCATAACATCAACCAGTGAGACAAGTTTCGAGAAGATTTATATAGATCTCGTAGGACCGTTAGACGAAACAACAGAAGGTTTGAAATATATACTTACCATACAAGACGAATTGACGAAATTCATAGAAAATGTTCCATTGAAAAACAAGGAAGCAAATTCTGTAGCGGAAGGATTGGTAGAACATTTCATTTTAAAATACGGAATACCAAAGAAAATAGCTTCAGATCAAGGAACAGAATTTATGAGTCATGTTTTCAAGGATATGTGTAAAATATTTGATTAATTTCATACGAATCGGACATGTTTTAATTTCGCTCCGTTATTGAATTTTAAAAATATAATCATATGCTTTCACCCAGTACATTCACCTTTTATTTAACGCATATTCAAATTAAATACTAAAAAAGTGAACCAGCAAAAAATTAAATAAAAAAAAAATATATAAAATTTGATCATATTTCACATAATTATTTTTGCAATTTAATATATAGTGCAAATTTTGTATTCTTTTTTGTTATTGTTAATGACATTGAACTTTACTAATTTCAAAGTGTATTAATTAAAGTGTATAGACATTGAACTTTATTAATTACTATAAATTGTAAAAACATTGAACTTTATAAATTATTTATTTGTTGACATACTTTTCATCATGGTCAAGTGTTGTAGTACTAATTGCTCATCAACGGATAGTGACTTTATTGCATGTAATGGTATTTGTCAAAAGTCTTTTCATCTACACTGCTTAGGTCTATCACGATCAGCTTTTAAACATTTAAAGGAATTTAACCAGATCTTCACATTTTATTGTAGCGAGTGCAAAGAAATTAGTCTTTCACACCTTTTGTTGGCTGTTAAATCTAATAATGATCTATTGAAACTACTTTCTGACTCGGCTGAATCAATCAACAAAAAATATTTGCTTTCAGAGAAAAATGCGTATAAAAAAGAAGATACCATGTTATCAATATTACAACACGTGCATGATTTATGCTCTCAGATTGAAACAATGATAGCAAATGTAAATCGCAAATAGACAATATTGTAACTTTATCAAAAAAAGTTGACGAGTATAATACCAATATTGAAAGTATCCACGATAATTTTAACGAAAATTGCAGTAACAACTCGCTAATTGATAAAGTTAAATTTCATCTTGATAGTATTGACTCATCTTTGAGAAAATTAAAAATTATCTCTAATAGTAACTCAGAAAAACTTCAATCATCATTAGATATTCAATTTTCAGATAATAGCTAAAATTTGCGTGATATAACAAGTGAATTAGATAAACTAAAGACCAATGATAACTTGTCAGTCATTAGATCTCAATTATGTCACTTTGAAGATATATTAATGTCATCTAAATTAATGGTGAAAGATGCTACTGAAGAGATTATATCCATGAGTTCTAATAGTTTTCCAATAAAAGCAGTTTATGATAGAAACCTTTCATCTCTACATGACGAAATCGTTAACTGCGATTATTATGATGACAATACTATTAAATTAGTACCGGAAGATACTCATACACCTGAATTATCAAAAGACATGGATGTCGACAATTCTCCTAATAACACCAATATCAACGGTAAAAATATAATTATTGTTTCGGCAGATATCCATACACAACCCTCTTCGCCTTCTAATTTAAGAAAAATCTCGTTAACACCTGAATTAAAACAACAGACTCCAAACTTATCTAGATCATCTTCTCCTACTTCGTTACCTACATTAGTTCACCAAGGTTCACCTGCCAAAATTCCGATTCCCGGTAAATTTATCGAAAACGAGTTTATCGAAAGCGAGTTTATCGAAAACGAGTTTATCGAATGATCAATTGATCGAATGACGAGTTTATCGATAAATATTATTTTTAAGGAACTTACGAATTGTGGATTTTATCTCATAAAAGCATGTCTTTTTTTAAAAAATTAAAAACTTTTAAATATTTTATTTATATACAGAAATTTTAAATATTTTATTTATATATACATAAAAATAAAATACATATTTTAACCCCAACGATTGACAATACGCAACAATATTGCTCCAAGACGATATTTTTTGAGGCAGTTTTTACTGCTTTCAAAAAACGTACATGTTTCTTCTCGTTTATTTGGCAGGAAACCACATACTAATGGAATTGAGCTATTATCTTCCAATCATGAAGAGTATATAATTGTTCAAATAATGGAGAACGGTTTTAAAAGTACCATCACCGTGCCAATGAAGAGAACGCCGTAAAATATCCAAATTTGCTTGAGTGAAAAAAGTTAATATGCCGTCGTAATCCTCAGCTCCAGAATCATATAAAAGAAATTTTTCATTTTTGTCTGTTTTAGTATATTCATCACTGAATGCAATATCACTAAATAACTAAAATTTAATTAACTAAAATGCAGTTTTCCGTTATTACACGAGCACTGCATTTAGTTTTATAGTTTTCACAGCGCCAATATATTTTGGCTTCATAACTTTTGTCCTTATAGAATAAACATCAATTTAAAAATAATTTCTGTTTTCCTTTTTCACTACTAAAGAATTGTAAATCCATTTTCAAATTTATTTTTTTATTTCTAAATATTTAAAGTATTATCACTAATAACTGCACTACTTGATAACTGAATATCTATTAAATTCAAAAAATATAAAAAACCTTTCTAATTAACACAAAATCAAAAAATGTATAAATGCACAATTAATGAAAACCTGCAACGGAAAAAACGTTTTTTTTAAATATTTTTTACCTAAAACATATTTTTTCCAACAAATGCTATTATAAACACCTTTGAAGTTTCTGTATATAAAGAAAAAATTTAAAAGTTTTTAATTCCTTGAAAATAATATTTTTCGATAAACTCGTCATTCGATCAATTGATCATTCGATAAACTCGTTTTCGATAAACTCGCTTTCGATAAACTCGCTTTCGATAAACTCGTCGGCTACCAAAATTCCAATTATCGAACTTGGTATAGAATCACAAAACAACAAAAATAAAAAAAATACAAGTAAAATTATCAGTAAGGCACTTAAAGCTAGTTCAAATAATGTAACAAAAAAGGTCACTCCTAAATCACGTCAAGATATTGCTACATTCCATGTCAAAGGAATTGGTAGTGAACCTAATGTAAATCGGATAAGAAGTTATATTGAAGATAAACTTCATATTGAAATTATTTCCTGCTCTAAACTACGTCCGAGGTCTAAGAAATACAGGTCGCCCAAAAATATATTATCTTTGAAGCTTCAGATACCTTGCAAATATGCTTGGTTATTTACAGTTTTACATATCAACACCTATAAACTTGGCAACTTATACTTTTGTCCTTGGAAAGACCACCAGAAAGTCAAAACTGATAGCAATAATATTAAGAATAACAACATTAATATTAATAAAATTAGTATTAACGATAATAACTAAAATATTAAAATGATTAATAACAATAGTATTACCAATAATAATAATAGTGATAATACTAATAATAATGATAATACTAATAATAATAATAATAATAATAATTATAATAATATAAATAATTATAATAATAATAATAATTTTAATGATAATACACACATCAAAAAAGTCTAAGCAACACCATGTAATTCAGCTGTAACTTTTTTCAAGTCAAATGTAGGTACATTGAATACACATCGATACCTGAAAAATTTACCAGAAAAAGTGCAAAATCCGCTTAATTAGGGAATAAAAACCAAAAAAACAAATTTCAATTATTTTTGTTTTAGAATTTAGCGAGTTTAGTTAAAAAAAATCCTTTAAATTCGTGTGTAAAAAAAAAGTGTGTAATAACAGTAATATACGTCGTCATCTTACGTTAACAGAATTGCATGAAGCCGTAGGAATGCTTCAATGTGGAAGTTTCCAGAGCTTTCAACGTAAACAGGGCAGTTATCTGTAGGTTGTGCAGCGGCAATGTGTCCAAGGACAAGAGAGCAATATCCAGGTCGTGGAAGATCAACATTTTCACAGCAGGAACGGTATCTGGTACTTGAGGCCAGCCGGCACAGCAATTTAACAGATCGACAATTACAGTTGGAGTTGCATAGAGCAGAACACATATCTGTTAGTGACCAAACTATCAGGAACAGACTACATGAAGCCCATTGAGATGTCCTGCGATACGTCGTGGGAATCGAGAGCTGAGAAGTAATTGGTGTGAAATTATCACTAAACAAATTGCTTAAAAAGGACAATTTCACACCAGACTGTATAGAAGCTTTTAATATAAGAGAGATTTTAATCAGTCCAAAAATTCTACAATATCCGAATTTTGACGAAGAATTCATTTTACGAACAGATGCATCAGGTTTTGCTTTAGGAGCAGTATTATCAAATAACGATGTTAGACCGATTGCATTCGCAAGTAAAACTTTAAATAGTGCTTAGACAAATTATAGCACTATCGAAAAAAAATTATTAGCCATAGTATGGGCTATTCGACATTACAGACCGTATCTTTTCGGAAGACGTTTTAAAATATTGACAAATCATAGACCATTAGTTTACTTATTCTCACTGAAAGAACCGTCATCAAGACTTACCAAATTTAGATTATTACTGGAAGAATATAATTTCTATGTGGAATATTCTCCAGGTAAAGAAATTTGTACTGCAGATGCATTGAGCAGAATCAAAATATCGTCAGAAGTTATAACCAGATCGAAAACAAATCAAGAAGAAAATAAACTAATAGAAGATAAAGAAAAAACAGATGAAGAAATTATAAAGGAATTACTACAACCACCACCAACAGGGTTCAAATTAATCGAGTTAAAAATAGTAAATAGTTTCAAAGAAGAGATTGAGAAGTTAAGAAATGAACAACATATTATTATGGGTCCATGTAAGGTATTAGCGTATATACCAAAGAAAAATTGTATATTAATGGTGAAACCAAACGATAGCACTGAAAGCCAATCCGCAACATTCGGCAGATTGCTGTGGAAGGATGTGCAGAAAATCATAGTTCCATTAAAATTAGAAATATTTTATATCTCAAAAGGAGAATTATTGAAATTAAATGACGGCCGTTGACAAAATAATTTAAATAATATGAAGAAGAAAATAAATGAACTATTTAAAGATATGAATATAGAAATAATTGTTATGAAAGATTTAATAAGGATAACTGACCCAGGAATGAAAAAGCTATTATTAAACGATTATCACATATTACCAACAAGTGGACATGCAGGGATAAATCGAATGATTAAGAACATCAAATGCAAATACTTTTGGACAGGGATGCAGGAAGACATAACAACTTTCGTTAAACATTGCGAAACATGCCAACGAAACAAACACATCAATATGAAAAGACAACCAATGGTCATAACATCAACCAGTGAGACAAGTTTCGAGAAGATTTATATAGATCTCGTAGGACCGTTAGACGAAACAACAGAAGGTTTGAAATATATACTTACCATACAAGACGAATTGACGAAATTCATAGAAAATGTTCCATTGAAAAACAAGGAAGCAAATTCTGTAGCGGAAGGATTGGTAGAACATTTCATTTTAAAATACGGAATACCAAAGAAAATAGCTTCAGATCAAGGAACAGAATTTATGAGTCATGTTTTCAAGGATATGTGTAAAATATTTGATTAATTTCATACGAATCGGACGTGTTTTAATTTCGCTCCGTTATTGAATTTTAAAAATATAATCATATTCTTTCACCCAGTACATTCACCTTTTATTTAACGCATATTTAAATTAAATACTAAAAAAGTGAACCAGCAAAAAATTAAATAAAAAAAATATATATAAAATTTGATCATATTTCACATAATTATTTTTGCAATTTAATATATAGTGCAAATTTTGTATTCTTTTTTGTTATTGTTAATGACATTGAACTTTACTAATTTCAAAGTGTATTAATTAAAGTGTATAGACATTGACCTTTATTAATTACTATAAATTGTAAAAACATTGAACTTTATAAATTATTTATTTGTTGACATACTTTTCATCATGGTCAAGTGTTGTAGTACTAATTGCTCATCAACGGATAGTGACCTTATTGCATGTAATGGTATTTGTCAAAAGTCTTTTCATCTACACTGCTTAGGTCTATCACGATCAGCTTTTAAACATTTAAAGGAATTTAACCAGATCTTTACATTTTATTGTAGCGAGTGCAAAGAAATTAGTCTTTCACACCTTTTGTTGGCTGTTAAATCTAATAATGATTTATTGAAACTACTTTCTGACTCGGCTGAATCAATCAACAAAAAATATTTGCTTTCAGAGAAAAATGCGTATAAAAAAGAAGATACCATGTTATCAATATTACAACACGTGCATGATTTATGCTCTCAGATTGAAACAATGATAGCAAATGTAAATCGCAAATAGACAATATTGTAACTTTATCAAAAAAAGTTGACGAGTATAATACCAATATTGAAAGTATCCACGATAATTTTAACGAAAATTGCAGTAACAACTCGCTAATTGATAAAGTTAAATTTCATCTTGATAGTATTGATTCATCTTTGAGAAAATTAAAAATTATCTCTAATAGTAACTCAGAAAAACTTCAATCATCATTAGATATTCAATTTTCAGATAATAGCTAAAATTTGCGTGATATAACAAGTGAATTAGATAAACTAAAGACCAATGATAACTTGTCAGTCATTAGATATCAATTATGTCACTTTGAAGATATATTAATGTCATCTAAATTAATGGTGAAAGATGCTACTGAAGAGATTATATCCATGAGTTCTAATAGTTTTCCAATAAAAGCAGTTTATGATAGAAACCTTTCATCACTACATGACGAAATCGTTAACTGCGATTATTATGATGACAATACTATTAAATTAGTATCGGAAGATACTCATACACCTGAATTATCAAAAGAAATGGATGTCGACAATTCTCCTAATAACACCAATATCAACGGTAAAAATATAATTATTGTTTCGGCAGATATCCATACACAACCCTCTTCGCCTTCTAAATTAAGAAGAATCTCGTTAACACCTGAATTAAAACAACAGACTCCAAACTTATCTAGATCATCTTCTCCTACTTCGTTACCTACATTAGTTCACCAAGGTTCACCTGCCAAAATTCCGATTCCCGGTAAATTTATCGAAAACGAGTTTATCGAAAGCGAGTTTATCGAAAACGAGTTTATCGAATGATCAATTGATCGAATGATGAGTTTATCGAAAAATATTATTTTTAAGAAACTTACGAATTGTGGATTTTATCTCATAAAAGCATGTCTTTTTTTAAAAAATTAAAAACTTAAATATTTTATTTATATACAGAAATTTTAAATATTTTATTTATATATACATAAAAATAAAGTACATATTTTAACCCCAACGATTGACAAGCCGCAACAATATTGCTCCAAGACGATATTTTTTGAGGCAGTTTTTACTGCTTTCAAAAAACGTACATGTTTCTTCTCGTTTATTTGGCAGGAAACCACATACTAATGGAATTGAGCTATTATCTTCCAATCATGAAGAGTATATAATTGTTCAAATAATGGAGAACGGTTTTAAAAGTACCATCACCGTGCCAATGAAGAGAACGCCGTAAAATATCCAAATTTGCTTGAGTGAAAAAAGTTAATATGCGGTCGTAATCCTCAGCTCCAGAATCATATAAAAGAAATTTTTCATTTTTGTCTGTTTTAGTATATTCATCACTGAATGCAATATCACTAAATAACTAAAATTTAATTAACTAAAATGCAGTTTTCCGTTATTACACGAGCACTGCATTTAGTTTTATAGTTTTCACAGTGCCAATATATTTTGGCTTCATAACTTTTGTCCTTATAGAATAAACATCAATTTAAAAATAATTTCTGTTTTCCTTTTTCACTACTAAAGAATTGTAAATCCATTTTCAAATTTATTTTTTTATTTCTAAATAT
The DNA here is from genome assembly GCA_963920725.1 of Rhamphomyia laevipes. Lineage (NCBI taxonomy): Eukaryota > Metazoa > Arthropoda > Insecta > Diptera > Empididae > Rhamphomyia > Rhamphomyia laevipes. The sequence goes on from OY987255.1 coordinate 32,225,987, forward strand.
TTAAAGTATTATCACTAATAACTGCACTACTTGATAACTGAATATCTATTAAATTCAAAAAATATAAAAAACCTTTCTAATTAACACAAAATCAAAAAATGTATAAATGCACAATTAATGAAAACCTGCAACGGAAAAAACGTTTTTTTTAAATATTTTTTACCTAAAACATATTTTTTCCAACAAATGCTATTATAAACACCTTTGAAGTTTCTGTATATAAAGAAAAAATTTAAAAGTTTTTAATTCCTTGAAAATAATATTTTTCGATAAACTCGTCATTCGATCAATTGATCATTCGATAAACTCGTTTTCGATAAACTCGCTTTCGATAAACTCGCTTTCGATAAACTCGTCGGCTACCAAAATTCCAATTATCGAACTTGGTATAGAATCACAAAACAACAAAAATAAAAAAAATACAAGTAAAATTATCAGTAAGGCACTTAAAGCTAGTTCAAATAATGTAACAAAAAAGGTCACTCCTAAATCACGTCAAGATATTGCTACATTCCATGTCAAAGGAATTGGTAGTGAACCTAATGTAAATCGGATAAGAAGTTATATTGAAGATAAACTTCATATTGAAATTATTTCCTGCTCTAAACTACGTCCGAGGTCTAAGAAATACAGGTCGCCCAAAAATATATTATCTTTGAAGCTTCAGATACCTTGCAAATATGCTTGGTTATTTACAGTTTTACATATCAACACCTATAAACTTGGCAACTTATACTTTTGTCCTTGGAAAGACCACCAGAAAGTCAAAACTGATAGCAATAATATTAAGAATAACAACATTAATATTAATAAAATTAGTATTAACGATAATAACTAAAATATTAAAATGATTAATAACAATAGTATTACCAATAATAATAATAGTGATAATACTAATAATAATAATTATAATAATATAAATAATTATAATAATAATAATAATTTTAATGATAATACACACATCAAAAAAGTCTAAGCAACACCATGTAATTCAGCTGTAACTTTTTTCAAGTCAAATGTAGGTACATTGATTACACATCCGCTTAATTACGGAATAAAAACCAAAAAAACAAATTTTAATTATTTTTGTTTTAGAATTTAGCGAGTTTAGTTAAAAAAAATCCTTTAAATTCGTGTGCAAAAAAAAAAAGTGTGTAATAACAGTAATATACGTCGTCATCTTACGTTAACAGAATTGCATGAAGCCGTAGGAATGCTTCAATGTGGAAGTTTCCAGAGCTTTCAACGTAAACAGGGCAGTTATCTGTAGGTTGTGGCAGCGGCAATGTGTCCAAGGACAAGAGAGCAATATCCAGGTCGTGGAAGATCAACATTTTCACAGCAGGACCGGTATCTGGTACTTGAGGCCAGCCGGCACAGCAATTTAACAGATCGACAATTACAGTCGGAGTTGCATAGAGCTGAACACATATCTGTTAGTGACCAAACTATCAGGAACAGACTACATGAAGCCGGTCTTTACTCTCGTCGCCCATTGAGATGTCCTGCGATACGTCGTGGGAATCGGGAGCTGAGAAGTAATTGGTGTGAAATTATCAAAAATTGGACAAATGAACAATGTTCTACAGTTTTGTTCTCCGATGAATCTCGATTCGGATTTCATCCAGATACAAGAAGAAGTAGAATTTGGAGACAATCTGGCAACTTAGAAAGGTTAAGAAATGTGCAGGAAGTCCACAGATACAGCGGAAGCACTGTCGTGGTATGGGCAGGAATTTCAATTGATGGAAAAACCAATCTCGTTTTTCCAAATGGGAATTTAACAGCAGCTTCTTATATTGATGAGATATTTGAACCTGTTTTGCTTCCATTTGCATCGGAAATTGGATCAGAATTTATTTTAATGCATGACAATGCCAGACCACATACGGCACGAATTGTAAAAAATTGGTTAGAACATAAAGATATTCCGGTGTTACCCTGGCCAGCACAATCCCCGGACTTAAATCCCATTGAGCATGCATGGGATAGACTTCAAAGAAGCATTCTCAATGATTTGGCGACAGTTACAACAAGAGATTAGCTATGTAATCTGCTTCAAGAAAATTGGGCTCGAATACCAAGAAAATTCTTTAATAACTTAAATGTCCAGAAGGTACCAGGCTGTTCTAAATGCAAGAGGAAGCAATACCTCGTATTAATTAATTTATCAAAAACAATAAAAATAAAATTAACTGTACATTTTATAATAAAATAATTTACATTAAAATTTGAAAAACATTACAAATTTGGTTTTTATTCCCTAATTAACGGGATTTTGCACTTTTTCAGGTAATTTTTTTTTGTGTCGCTGTGTAATCAATGTACCTACATTTGACAAAAAAATTGAGGTAACCCCATAAAATTAAAAAAAGTTACAGCGGAATTACATGGTGTTTTTTAGACTTTTTTGATGTGTGTATTTATAATGATAACAATAATATTGAACACTATAATGATATTATTAATACTAATTACAATAACAGTAGTAACAATAGTAGTAATGTTCATAATTTTAGGTATAATAATAATCATAATAATAATAGTTGTACTAATAACATCAATGGTGAGAATATTAATAATATTTTTTGCACTAGTAATGATAATAATTGGAAGAAATCTTATAAAGCTTTTATGAAATCAACTTCAAATAATTTAAAAAAAATAATAAAATTTGTACAGGGACCAACCTTAAATCCTCTAATACCAGTTATTGACATTCCTCATATTTATAGTCCTAATTACGACGATATCTCTCAGTACCAAAACAATAATTCTCAGATACCAAACGATGTACCATTCAATTCATAGAAATCTTTTCTAGATCCTCTATTACCACCGATCGTAAAATTAACTTATAATTCTGCCAGATGTTCTGATAATCACTACCTTTTAAGTCGTTTTAGAGATAACACCATTTACAACAACGTGAGACTTTATCTAGCTTATCTATATAATAAATCAAATTCAGTCTGTATAGAAGGCAAAACCAAAACGAATGTTATGATCGGAATTCAAAAAGAAGGGCTTCCAAACTGACATCGGTTCTCTACGACAATTATATATTAAGTATCATGAACATTTCGATATTTCTGCTGACCAGGTAATATGTGATCTTGCTTCATACGCTTCCCACATTAATTCTAAGAGAATTTCCTTTCTGCAAAAATCTCGTGAAAATACCAACCAGTTTTTTCGTCCCCTACCTCAAAAACAATCGCCATTTTGGTAAATCCCACACTAACAATAATAAAAATTTAATATACCTAAGTAATCCACCCCTTAGTACCGTATCAATTAATCCACCCAAAAAATTATTAATTTACTAGCAAAATGTAAAAGGTTTACGCACTAAAACCTCTCAAGTATATGTTAACTCTAAAACTTTGGACTTTGATGTTTTTGCATTAACTGAAACTTGGTTACCACATTCTATCAATTCATTAGAGCTATTTGATCAATCTTATACTGTTTTTAGGAAAGATAGATATATTAACAATGTAAATCCAATCGTACCAAAAGGTGGTGGGGTACTCATTGCAATAAAAAATAATTTCAGATTTATTGAGGTATGTCTAACACAATTTCCAGATCTTGAGATAATTGCAATAAAAATAGAACTCAATAATAAATCTCTCTTCATCATTAACTGCTACATACCTCCAAATTCAGACGTAGCCACTTACAATAATCTAATTCAGGCTGTTGATCACATATCTTCTTTACTGAATAATCTCGATGAAATGATAGTTTGTGGTGATTTTAATCTACCTAATTTACGTTGGCATCAACATGATCAAGAACCCTTTATGATCCCAAGTCAAGTTGCATCAAATTTAGAATGTATTATAATTAATGGTTTCAACTCAAATTACCTACAACAAGTTTCCCCAATAATAAATTATCAAGGCAGACAACTTGATCTTATTTTTACTTCTAATTGGATTAATCTTACTAATATTCACAACAATATGCCGTTAGTAAATATTGATGCATTTCATCCTCGAATTAGCTTCTCTTACTGTTACAATAATCCTATAGAAACATTACCAATTGTATCCCATAGATATAATTTTTCAAAAACAGATTTTTTATCCTTGAATGCCTACTTATTCTATAGATTTTATTATTTCAAAACTTAGACATTAATGATGCAGTAAATAAATTTTATGAGGTCTTACCTTACTACATAGTTTTGAAATTTATGTACCCCATGTTCGTGATAGAGGCTTCGAAACTAGCCCACCATGGTTCAATCATGAACTAAAGAAGCTAAAAAACCAAAAAAATAAAGCCTGGGGGAAATATTTAAAAAATATTAATAATGAAACTTATAATAACTTCATCAACCTTTTCAATACATTTAAATTTAAATCACTAGTTAAAACAAAATATGATAATTACATTAAAGACGTCGCTTCGAAACTTAAAGATAATCCTAAATCATTTTGGAAATTCGTAAATTTAAAAAGAAAATCGGACCAATTTCCTAACTTCATGTCTTTTAATGGCCAAGTCTCAAATAATTCATCAATAATTTCAAATAATTTTAAAGACTTCTTTTCTAGTTCCTACGGTAATAGTTCTTTTGAGGTAGATGAGGCTAATTTTCCTCACCTAAATAGCCATCAAGAATTTAATTTTACATCAATCGACCTTTCAACCGATATAATAAAAAAATATCTAATGAGACTAAACAATGACGCATTTCCTGGGCCAGATAATGTACCAGAAATTATATTAAAAAATTGTTGTGAATCTCTCGCTAAACCATTAACCATTTTGTTCCAGCAATCTTTAAAACTTGGAATATTTCCTGACTACTGGAAAAATTCATATATTAGACCAGTACACAGAAGAGACTCAAAAAGTGAAATTACTAATTATCGGCCCATTGCAAAACTTTCCAGTATTCCAAAATTATTTGAACTTTTAATCTATGACTCAATCTACAACCACTGTTCGGACGCATGAAGTCCTAACCAACATGGATTTATGAAATGTAAATCTACTGTTACAAATTTAACAGAATGTTGCTCACAGTTTCTAAACCCAATGGAGACAGGATTCCAAACTGACGTAATTTATACCGACATGAGTAAAGCCTTTGATCTCCTCCCTCATAGCGTTATCATTTTTAAACTAAAAAAACTAGGCTTTCCCAATTTTTTAATCAAATGGACTTTATCATACCTATCTAACAGAAGCTATAGTGTGCTCTTTAGATCTGCTTTATCTGAACCGTACCACGCTAACTCAGGGGTTCCACAAGGAGCCATCTTGGCCCGTTATTTTTTATTGCCTCTATTGATGATGTATCATCCATAATTGTTAATAATTATATCGGCATATATGCAGATGATATGAAAATCCATAAGATAATTCGCACACCAAACGACAATACTCAGCTTCAAGACGATTTAAACGCTTTTGAGAAATGGTGTAAATATAATAATTTATTGCTCAATATTGAAAAATGTGCCTTAATAACTTATACTCGTCGCACCAATCCAATCATCACAAATTATACTTTTGCAACCAAAAATATTAAACGGGTTACGCAATTTAAAGACTTAGGTGTCCTTTTTGATGATAAACTGACTTTTAAACAACACTTTGATGTAATAGTCAATAAAGCAAACTCGATGTTAGGTTTCATTAAGAGATGGTCCAATGAATTTGATGACCCATACGTCCTCAAATCCTTATATACTACTCTTGTTCGACCTAACTTGGAATATGCAAGTCAGGTTTGGTCGCCCAATTATAAAGATCATATTAATAGAATAGAAGCAGTAAAAAAAAATTTATCAGATTCGCGTTACGTAACTTACCTTGGGCTAATCCAACAATATTACCACCGCATAGAAGTAGATTACTACTTTTACAATTAAAATCGTTAGAGGCTAGAAGAGAAGTTGCCGATATAGTTTTTATTGTATTAATTTATAGTGGTAAAATACACTCATCTTATATTAAAGAACAAGTTATCTCCCATGTTAACACTAGCACACGTTTTCGTCATGAAAACATTTTGACTCTTTCCCATCACCGTACGAATTATGTGAAATATGAGCCCATTAATAGAATGTACATGAATACTAATAAATATAAGTACTATATTAACATTTCTTTAACGAAAGAGCAACTCAAGAAAGCCTTATTCTTACAAATATCATAACACAAATTTTTTTTAACCATTTCATAAATTCTTTATATGTATATGTAATGTCTATTTATTAATTTATATTTTTTTTTTATTTATATCAAAAGATATATTAAAAAAAAAAAGTTTATAACAAACTATTATAATAATATAATTTTAATTTATATATTATTATAATACAAATTAAATTAAATACTTGACAAAGACTCATATTGTCCTATATTATCATATCTAAAATTTTCTTTAATTGTTGAATTATGTTATATGTATATTATTTAGATTTAAGTTTTTTGTAATATGTTTGTATTAAGCATAAATAAATAAATAAAAAAGATAAAAGATAAAATGCTAAATATAGACTGTTTTCAACCACACACCATGAAAGCATAGGAGCTTTAGAAAATTCTCATAAGGTTCTATGAGCATATTTAAGAACGTATGTTGCAGAGAGTCACACTGATTGGCATAAATGGTTGCCATATTACACGTTTTGTTACAACACAGCTGTACATTCTGAAACAGAATATACACCATACGAATTACTTTATGGAAAGCAATGTAGATTACCATCAAATCTCACCAATAAAGTAGAACCACTATACAACTATGAAGATTATAGTAAGGACTTGAAAAATAAATTACAAGTAGCGCATAGGGACGCTAGTAAAGTGTTAGGAAAAAAGAAATTAGAGAGAAAAGATAGATTCGATAAAGATTAAAAAGTTAAAAACAGTACATATGAAATAGGTAGTTTAGTATTACTGAAAAATGAAAATAGGAAAAAGTTGGAACCAATATATATTGGTCCATATGAAGTAGTAAATACTGAAGGAGTCAATTGTGAAATTAAAAACAATAGGAAAAAGATCATAGTACATAATAATAGGTTGAAACCTTATGTCGATTTAATGATAATATCGGAAAGTTAAGATATTTGTTTAAGAAAAAATTTTTTTTTTAGGGGGAAGTAGACGCCTCGAAACCCTATAGGACTAAGTAATATATGAATAAATAATATTTTAATAAGTAATATAGGAATAAATAATATTTGAATAGGTAATATAGAATAGGTAATAGAATAAGTAATATACGAAAATTAGAAATAGGACAATTACAAATATTTAGTATAGGAATATATAAAAAAAAATATATAATGTAATATAAAATATGATAAGAGTATGAAATGGAAAAATATAAAGTGAGAGGTTTATAAGTATAATATATGAAAAATTATGAAAAAAATTATTTTTTTGAAGTAACAATATGGAGTTCAAGAACTAAATAATGTATGTAATGATATAATATGTGTACAAAAGAAAACACATATATAGAATAAGAATTATTGAATTATTTTTGAAAAAAAAAAAACAAAAAAATAGTTAGAATAAGAATTTTTTTTTGAAAATTATATGAAAATATTTAAAGTAAAAATTTAAACAAAAGAAGAAAAAAAATATATATAATACGTTAAGAATAGTTAATAAATTTAAAAAGAAAATATATTGTAAAAAAAAAAATTACATTTTAATAAGTTGTTAAGAAGATTTAAAAAAAAAAAAAAGATTTGTTAACAAAATTTTGTAATAGAAAAAAATATATGTTAACGCTAGAAATAAGGAATTTACTTAGGGTACAATCCTCCTTTTCCCGCAGGAAGGGTGGTGTGATGTATGCACACAAAACATATAATGAATTAATCATCATATGTTTTGTGTAGGTCAGGGTAATATTTAATTTCCAAAAATATAATTATAGATGACTAACCTAAGCATACAAATATTTCATACATGCACTGACTGCATGTACATTCTTATTAAATATTATGCATATTTTTATATATGAATATATTACTATATGCATAAATGATAAATGCAATGAGCGAAAATAGATGGGTCATTTTACAATGTAAAATATTTATGAAATTCCTAAGAAATTCAATAAGGGATCAGTACACTAGCGTTAGCAAATAATTATTCTAATCATTATTTATGTATTAGTTAGATTTTAGGGTATACAAGAAAAGAAAGGAAAATTAATAAAGTTACTTTTACTTTTGAGTCGAAAATCGTAGTTTGTTTTCAATTATTCGCCAATCGCTAAAATTGTTCCAAACTATTATCTCCAAGACCTCATGAAATAAGCTCTTTATTGCTAAGGTTTCTGGTCAAAGGTATATCCATATATATTTTTGCTATAAGAGCATATATACAACATCATCCTACATATATATTGGGTATATGTGGTATAAGACGATCATATAAAAGGTATAAGTACAGTTGGTTGCACCTGGATAAACGTTGGATGGAACTATCAAGGAAGGTACCAGCCAACATTACACGTCGCTTATACGAATGTCGCTAAAACAACCTAGAGAACTACAGGCGCTAGATGATTTCTACTTATTTATTGAATTACGATTTCAATTATTAGAAGCTGCTGGAAACAGAGTACAACAGAGTTACCAATCTCGAAACGCTACCAAGGTTCCCTCCCAACAGACCTTCTGCATTGTTGTCGAAAGAGGCGCAGTCAGTTACATGTTCCAAATGCAAGGGATCGCACAAATTATACAAATGCGATGCTTTCAGCCGTTTATCTGCAGCTGAATGCTTAAATCACGTTAAGCGCTTTAAGTTATGCATGAATTGCCTGGGAACTGGTGCATTGAATTGTTCGTCTAGAAATTGTATGAAGTGTCCAACCAAACATCATACCATACTTCATGAGTAATTTCCACAGCAACAAGCTCTAAAACTACAATCATCTGGTAATCAGCAAAGTTCATCGAGCCTAGCAGCACAATCCAACCTGGCAACACAAAATGTCTTTTTAGCAACCGCAATGGTAACTTTAACGGACAAAACTAACAAGTCGGTCAGCTGCCGTGCGCTGCTTGACTCCTGCTCGCAGTTGTATTTTATTACCGATAACTTTGCGCAAAAGCTCAACATAAGAACTAAACCACACAGCTTAGACATAACTGGAATCGGAACTCAGTTCAGCAAATCGCAGCGAAGAATTAATATAGAACTTAAATCTAACATAACAGGATATTCCACACGATTAGAAGCATTTATTTTACCAAAAATTTCTACTGACCAGCCTCATCGTCATATTGATACAAAGTCATGGAATATTCCGAACAACATACAATTAGCGGATCCAGCAGTCAATCGACCACAAACATGGTGCCGATATTTATTGCCAACTAATGTCTGTTGGACAATTTCGACCAAGAGAAGATGCGCCTATGTTTCAAAATACTCTGTTCGTTTGGGTTGTTCTCGGAAGAGCCAAAAACACATCAGCTGGCTCTATGTTCTGTTGTATAAGTGCGCATGAAGAAATACCTCTCAAGTGCGCATGAAGAACAGCTGGCTCGTTTTTGGGACATAGAGGAAGTTGGAGAGGATAGCAAAACCATGACAACCATGGAATTAAATTGTGAAGACGTCTTCAAGAAAACGATGCAGAGAACCGAAACTGGACGGTTTCTAGTCCGGCTACCGTTTAAAACTCAAGAAAAGCTGGGTGAATCCAAACAAGTTGCCTTTTTTTAGCTTGGAAAAACGTTTGTTAAGGCACACCTCGTTGAGAATCGAATACACCAAGTTCATGCGCGAATATGAAGCATTGCATCATATGGAATAGGTACAAGAAGCAGACATACCTACCGGTCACTACTTGCGATCTGTTGTGTAAACAGATGTGTAAACATCTGTTTACACCAATTGGCGGATGAATGTGTTAATGAGTTTCGACTTGCAGCACAGATAACAAAAAGAGATTTTTACGTTGACGACATTATGACCTGCTGGGATGATTTAGACAAGATTTTAAATCTGCAAACCGAGCAAAAAAAGTAACTCGCAAGTGGTGGATTCATATTAAGAAAATGGTGCGCCAATCATTCAAAATTACTTCGAAATATTGATTTACTAGATCGAGAAGAGCTCGTTACGATAAAAAATTCTACGGAAGGCAGCATTAAGACATTAGGTCTAACTTGGCTACCAACCACCGATTAGATTAAATTTTAAATTATTTGGCCGGAACGCAAAACAAATTACCAAAACGAACAGTGACGTCCGATGCGGCCCATCTATTCGATTCATTGGGATTAGTTAACCCGGTTATAACATTGGCCAAGATCTTTATTCAAGAGCTCTGGAAATTGAAACTAGACTGGGATGCTGCATTACCATTAGAGCTTCATACCAAGTGGACTCGCTTCCGAAATGAATTGACAAAAATACAGAACATCGATAATGAGAGCCACGTACTTAGCATTGGAGAACGCAAGTGCACCCAAGTACATATATTTTCAGATGCAAGTGAAAAGGCATATCAGAAGATAAATGGCCCACAAATATTCTCGCTCTTTCAGATGAAATGCCTGAAGCCAGATGCATAAAATCAGCTTTGTTAGCAACAACGAAAGAGTGTGATTGACTCAATTAAACAACAACAATTTCCAGCGCTTACAAGAAACACTGGCATTTATGACACGATTTTCGAAAAACGCGAAACAACCTGAGGAGTTGCGGACTCTGAGTATCAAACCAAACCCTCAAGAAATGGAAGACTCGCTGGAATTGATTACAAAGCATATCCAAATGAGAAATTTCAAAAAGGAGATTAAGAAGTTAGCATCCAAAAAAGGCGTGTCAAAGGATAGCAATTTGGCCTCGCTCTCACCCTTCATAGATGACCATGGTGTTATACGCGTGGGGGGAAGGCTTGAAAAGTCATCGCTTCCTTTCAATACAAAACACCCAATTCTTTTAGTAGGGTCGGTTCGATTTACAAAAATGATGGTACAACAGTTACACTTAAAACATTTGCATGCAGGGTCGCAGGCATTGCTAGCGATCATACGACAAATTTTTTGGCCTACTCATGGAAAAGGCATGGTAAGTATTATCATGGTAAGTTAAACAATGTATCGGTGTTCTCGGGCCAAACCGACCACCATTCATCAACTAATGGGCAACATACCAGCAGAAAGAATTGAACCAGCGCGCCCTTTTATGAACGTCGGGATAGACTTCTGCGGACGAATTACAATCCATTACAAAATTAGAGGAAAACGTCCTGCAAAAACATATATTGCTATTTTCGTCTGCTTCGCCGTCAAGGCGGTACATCTGGAGCTAGTATCAGACCTTACAACAGCCAGTTTTATTGGAGCCCTTAAACGTTTTATTGCTAGAAGAGGGTGTCCAACGAAGATTTTTTGTGATAACGCTACAAATTTCATTGGAGCCCGATTTGAAACCCAGAATCTGTATGACCTACTCCAGAGAGAGCATCATGAATCAGAGGTTAAGAAAGAATGCTCTCATCAAGGGATTCAGTGGCATCATATTCCACCCCGCTCACTACACTTCGGAGGTCTATGTGAGGCTGCAGTAAAATCAACTAAATACCTTCTAAAGAGAATTACCAGAATTACTCTTACTTACGAAGAATTTGCTACTATTATTACCGAGATCGAAGCCGCATTGAATTCTCGCCTGTTAACACCGCTATCTGCAGACCCTAATGACGTACAAGCCTTAACACCTGGGCATTTTCTAATTGGTGAGCCATTAAGGGCTATGGAAGATGCCTATAGGAAGGAGCGCAATATCAATAGCTTACATCGGTGGGAATTAGTAAGTCGGCTACGTCACGAATTTTGGGATAGATGGTCGAAGGAATATCTTCATGAGCTTCAGATCAGAGCTAAATGGGAAGATGGAACCTGCTCGGTCAAGGTTGGCAGTCTCGTACTGTTAAAAGATTCAAATCTACCTCCATTACAATGGGTCATGGCACTTGTCATCAAAACAATATCCGGAGATGACAGTCGAATTCGAGTGGTAGACTTAAAAACTTCCACAGGAACATTTACTCGTGCCATACATAACATTTGGCCATTGCCAGACGTGGATCAATTAGATGCAGTTGACTCGAACCAACCCGCAGTAAGGGCATCAAAGGAGACCAGCACGCAACAAGAGGCGAATATAGAAACCAAAACGGACTACAAAAATAAGGTCGACAGTTACGACAGAACCAATCCAAAGGGTGAACCCAGATACAAGATCCCTAAATTAACTACGGCAGCTACGACTCTATTTTTGTTAACGTCACTCGTCATCTTTCGCGTTTGATCCAGTTGAGGTAGTCCCATTTAACAACACACCTGGCTTGTATTTTGAAAATTTAGGGAAGGTGCACCTCATAGCTGACCAATGGAAAATAGTTGTCTACTACGATCTGAAAACATACTAGAATGAGATCGAGGGACTGAGGCAATGTATTTGGGCCTTACATGAAATTTGCAGTATCACGGAAGAACATAAGAGCCATTGCATTGACGTCGCAGCACACCTATCACATCAGTTTGAGGTTATTAGACACATCGACGATCTCATACTGACTGGACATGCAGTTGATCGAAAGCGCTCCAAGCATTCACCATTTGATTTTATAGGTAGCCTAGCAAATGGATTATTTGGTATATTAGATCAGAAATATGCTGACAAGCTTCAACAAGAAATTATAAGAAGTCAGAACAACCAAGAGCATCTATTGAACCTTATTAAAAATCAAACATCGCTGATGACGCTACTTCTAATATACTACACAAGGTCGAAGATGATATTAACCAGCAGTTCGAGCATATTTACAGTCTACTAAGCAATATTACGAATCAGTTGAATAAACAACAAGATGTAACGCAGGCATTCAATACTTTATCAACTCAAACTATGGCAGTAGCAACTGATTGTTGCAACATGCAGAATGCATTCATTGATCTACTAACGGACACGCATCATGGTCGAATAAATCCATTGCTAGTAACACCCGATCAGCTCAAAAATGAGGTTTCTGTTATAAGAGAGAATCTCCCTGCCAATACAATAATCCCAGGAGGCGCAAGCGGTACAGAGCTATTAACATTGTACACATTGATGAAGGCTAGAGGAAGGATGACTGCAATATTTAATCATTACTATAGATCTTCCTTTGGTGAACATAGAGCGTTATGATATCTTTGCAATAACACCATTTCCAATGCGTCACGAAGGCACACTCTTATTCATACAGACTTCACCCAGATATTTGGTTTTAAATATACATCAAGAACAACAATTCGGTGGATGCGTCACTGTGTCCGAAGGGAACCTATTCTGCAATCAGCAATACCCGATATTAAAAAAGGGATCGCAGACTTATCTGTGCGAAACATCGCTTTTATTTCAAGAAAACGACCTTTCTCATTGCGAAGTTGCGCAAACGAAACTAGCAAACTGGTGGAACGCATTACACAGTGGAAAGGAATGATTGTTTTCATTAACAGAAGAAATATCGTTCACGGCTATCTGCGAAGAAGCCACAATACAAAAAAGCATCAAGGAGGATGGGATACTCAAACTGAAAACTCCATGCGTTATAAGGCATCCATCACTCAGCATCGACTCACTAGCGAATAAGACTAGCAGCCTGAAACTACCAATAATAACGTCGAATATAAGTAAAGGATTCACTATCAAGAAACATCAGCAAGTAAACTTACACCCATTGACAATAAACAACAGTGCAGACATCAGCACACTGAAGGACGCCATACAAAATCTCCAAAATAAGGAACAACTGTTTACTGGTCTAAACTCACATGATATACATCAGTATACATTGTTAGCTACTCGACAGCAGCACTATTTTGTCTGTGCGCAGCAGGTTTTGTTATATGGGAATGTTGGATCAAATTCCAAAGTTCGACACCAGCATTCACATCCTACCACCACATCAAGAAATGACTTATTTGAGTTACACAAAATTGTTTAAATTCCTAGCAGCTTTAAAGGTGGGGAAGGATGTTTAAAAATCATTGTAATTCCCACAATAATAATTAGTATATTTTTTAGATATAATTTTATTATAATAATTAATACATTTTTTAGATATAATTTTATATAATTTAAAATTAATATTTTGCAAATAAATTAAATTTATTAAATTTATTTGGGTTTCAAATATCCGTAATTTTAGTGTTCTACAGTTTTCTTAAACTTTACAGGTCCGACCGCGACAAGTATAATTAAGCTAAGTTCCTAGTAGGAACCAATTTATTCATCAACGAATATTCACTCGGTAGAACAAAAGAGTTCTATCGCTCTACAAAAAAACAGATATCAAATGTTTTTTAATTGTTGTTTTTTTACATATATTATATGTTAAATTAAGAATTTTTTATACTTTATAATTAATTAAAAAATATATTTTTAATACTAGTTGAACGATAAATCGCTCACTAAAGTAATATCTTTCTTAGGTTATGATTGAACAATACACTAATTGGAATGAAGACATTGGAGAATGGCAATTAAAATGTGTTGCATATACCGGAAATAATATGCGAAAACATATTCCAGAAAAAAAAATAAGCGTTAAAGAAGTAGGTTTAATGAATTATTTATTTATATATTATTTCTTATTTTAGTAGAATTATTTTTATCTCACAAGAAATTTTTTGCTAAATCAAAGTTTAATACATTTTACATTATTAATTTTTCTTCTAAACGGATACGAAGAAAAATAATAACATTTTAATTATATAATAATTAAATAATTTGAAGTTTAATTGAAATACCCAAAAAATATTGCACTGAAACAATTCCGATATATATATATATTCATATATATATATATATATATATATATATATATATATATATATATATATATATTCAAATTCTCATAAAATGGTGAGGTGAAATAATTATCTATTTTATATTCAGCTATCACATAAAAATTTTCACTGTGAATTTAGCATATTGTATTATTTTTTAGTTGTAATACATATTCAATTTAGTTTTATATAATATATAACTTGTTTTTAATAAACAGATGCAAAATATTTAATACAAGTTTTACAAATGCAATCATTTTATCATGGAATCGGATTTCGGTTCTATACAGGGTCTCCCGCTACGTGTGCGTTAATTTCGGGAGATGATTGGGCATAACGAAAAACGAAAAAAAACGTTCAACAGGGAGCCTCTAAAATGCACCGTTACCGAGATACAGGGTGATTAATTTTTATTTAAATATTTTTTTATAGTTTTATAGTTTTTTATACATAAATGGCAAAATTTGGCAAACTATTTAATCGAGATTCTTAATTTGTTGTTATTCCACAGATAATTGTCGTAGCTTTACTTCGATGTATCATTTGATGATATTAAGTGTTGTCAAGGTGCAAATTTAGTATCTCAAAATTGGATTTTTTTTTTTTAGTAAAATCAATTCTCAAAAAAGTTACGTAATAAAATATTTTTTTTTTTTAATTTTAAATTAACCGTCATTTTATTCTCCATCGAAAAACTGAAGGTTTGAAAGCTAAGCTGCACCTGACGTACAAAAAAGTTACAGGTCAAAATGTACGTACATAGCGTAAAAAAAAAATTTAGTATAAAATTGCAATATTTTTTTTTTAAATTTTGTTTTAATTTATCTAAACTTTAAAACTAATATTATAATAGTTGTTCAATGTGGTCTCCATTTAAAGTTTTACAAATTTCGTATCTTCTCTTTAGGGATCGGTACTAAATACTGTATGTCAAAATTCTGTAATTACAAAATTCTGTTTTCTTTATAAATTCTGTTTTTGCGAAATTCTGTATTACGAAATTCTGTATTACAAAATTCTGCATTTTTTTTCTGTGCTACAATTCTGAGTGAATTACTTTTTACTGGCTTGTATATGTATCCTTTCATATGTTCTTATTTCATTATCCCACTCTCGGAGTTACCTAAGCTACGACGGGGACGTGCTGAGATGACGGTCCCATATCTTACAGATTAATTTTACGCGCTAATAACTTTTTTTGAAATTAAACTAAACAATAAAAAGTAATTTATTTTTTACATAAACTAAAGGGAATTCAATTTTTATTATATTTCTAGGCTCTAAAGGTAAAAGATAATATCATTATTTAACTAATTAATAGCTTAATTGTAAGCAATTCTTTTCAAAAAAATTTCTTTTGAAATTTCGCTTTTTTATAACTCTTTTTATTTTCTTATATCTTACTACAAGTGATATCTTTTTTGGAATGCGCTGTTCAGATTTTAGTTTATCTATAGTTATTCTTGTTTACAAAATTCTGTATTTAATATATTGTACTTTATATTAAATTAAAAATCGAGCGATTTTTAATTTAATATAAAGTACAATATATTAAATACAGAATTTTGTAAACAAGAATTCTGAAATACAGAATTTTGTAATACAGAATTTTGTATTCAGAATTCTGAAAAACAGAATTTTGCAATACAGTATTTTGTAACACAGAATTTTGTAATAAAGTATTATGTACCCAACCCTCTCTTTATTGCTGTAGTGATATTAATAGTTCTTAAATTTTCCTGAAGCTTTGCTGCTATCATCATTATTCTGTCTTGGAGCAGCTGTCTACTTTGAATTTCCACTTGATATACTTTTTGTTTCATAAATCCCCAAGCATAAAAATCTAAAGGAGTGAGGTCTGGAGATCTTGCGGGCCACGTTGTGGGTCCGCCTCGTCCAATCCATCGTTCGCCGCATTGAGCGTCAAGCCTAGATCGAACAACAATTCGAAAATGAGGAGGAGCACCATCTTGTTGAAAAATCATGTTGTGGCGCACGTTTAGTGGAACTAATTCCAATAATTCGGGCAATGTGTTTTCCAGAAAATCCAAATTGCTGTACCCCACTAAAGTTGCAGGAAGGATGTAAGGTCCAACTAAATAACGTCCTATAATTTGCATCCAAACATTGATTGTAAATTTGTTACTCCTAATTTGTTACTCCATCTCTCGTAAATTGGGATTCGTCTGTCCATAAAGTTGTTGATAAATACGCTGGATTTTCGATGTTTCTCAAAACCATAATTTCACAAAATGATTTTCGAAGCATTTTATCTTCCTCGGAAAGTGTTTGAACAGGAGTATAGTGTTATATATATTTTTATATATTATTTATTCTAAAAATCAACTCATTTTCAACATTATTTTAAGCAATTCATATTTTAAAAATCCTGGCGTGGTGACTGAATATTTAATTGCGCGGGTCAACAACAGGTAATTGAACTGACTATAATTTTATACAACATCTCCCATCCTAATCCCCGAAGAAAAAGACCAATTTGCAAGAATTTGACTTTTTCCAGGAACCGGGATGTATTGTTAATTAGCGCTGAATTTATGATTTTCAAAAAAAATTAAAATTAAAACTTTGAAAAAATAGAAATTTAAAAAAAGTTATTATTACAAAATCATAGTTTTCATTAATTTACATAAAAAATTATTCATTTAATTTTGCATTTTACATATTTAAAGAGTTACTGATATAATTAAAATTCAAGAAATTTTCAAATTTAAATACGGTATACATTTTTATTAAGAAATTTAAATAATTTTGAAAACATGTAGAAGTTCTATTTATTAAAAAGTTAATTTTTATATTCAAACCAAAATTTTAATTGCAAAAACATATTTACTTAAATTTTGTCATTTTAATTTAAATTTTAAAAACATTTCGATACATTACATCTGGGTAGTTTAGAAAACGAGCAATTTAAAATTACTCTATTACAATTGCTCTTTATAATAATTATTATTAATATTTAAAAAAAATTAATGCAACTATCCAAACTTCAACTAAACAAAAATCCATATATCAAAACTCCTTCCATTTCTTTTTTTTTTTAAAATTATTAAATAAATATTATTTCAATCGCATTACATTTTATTGTTTTTTTAAATTTTTCTATGAATAACTTTCTGATTTTATTTTACATACTACTAGAATTCACACTATTTGAAGCCAAATTCAATCAGTTACTGGAAATCGATGTTATAAGGATAATTTATCTAAATGTCATTTTACATAAGTTCTCGAATATTTTAATAATTAAAACAAATTTATTGAATCAAATAACTCTTATGAGTTCAAATGGTTGTCAAGATTGGCTGTTTTAATTACAGCTCTTGATACAACCTAAAATTTGTTGAATCAAAAATCAAATAATATATCGCAAGTCTAATGTTTGTCAATATTGGCTGCTTAACTACAGATCTTGATACAACTTTTCTACCGTACGATATATTATTGTTCCCAATAAATTGTATAATTTGATTTATCAGATATGTGTAACACATCGTCACCCCAGTGCTATCTTGTTCAAAGTCCAATTTTTAGTTTTTCGGGAAATCGATTTTTACACTTTTAGCGCAGAAAAAGTTTTTTTTTTAAACTATGTAAATTTTGTTTGTTTTAATAAATTTTAAATTTAATTCCAAACATGAAACTATATTTAAACTTAATATTACTTTAATGGTTTGTAGTATATTTAACAAAATATTCGGCTGTGTCGATTTGGACATTGAACAATTTTTTTGTTGAAATAATGGATATTGAACAAAAATTTGGTTATTGAACAAGACAATAGTGAAAAAGATAACATATATGACATAGTATATTGACCAATTATCTATTCTTACTGAGTCTCTATTGGATATTGACAAAACTTACACTTAACTATAATTATGGATATTGACTAATATCGCTTGTAATACTTGATATTGAACAAAATAGCACCATACAATAAAATTACATTTTATGTATGTTTTGTTCAATATCCTTTAAAACTTAATAAGGCTTAAATGATATTGACCAAGATAGAACTAAATTTTAAAATTACATATTGAACATAAAATTTAATTTTAAGGCGTATTGAACATGTTAGTACATGTTTTCTTATCAACAAGACACAATGTAAAAATGTTCAATTTAAAATAAAAAGTAATTAAGCAAGTACGTTTCCGCTGCAATTATAATAAAATTTCTTAATTAATATATTTTAGAATATTATAATTGCGCGGGTCAACAACAGGTAATTGAACTGACTACAATTTTATACAACAGTAGTGAAAGAGATGTTGACGATCTTTTTTAAGTACATCCCATATTGTACTTTTTGGAATTTGTAGCATTCTTTCTAGCATTCTTGTACTTACTGTTGGATTATTTTGCACTTCTCGTAAAATTCTACCTTCAACTAATGCTTTAACTTGGGTTGTCCCTCTTTCTCTTGTTTGTGCAGCAAATGTTTTTGTTTCACTAAGTCTACGATGAATAGGAATAAATGTTCTGGCCTTAGGCTGCCTCCTATTGGGATAGCGTACGGCGTATTCTCGTACAGATGCTGCAGCATTTCCATTACAATATCCGTAAATAAAATGCAATTCGGCTAATTGTTGATTACTGTATTCTGCCATTTGTGAAACTGAGTACATACTTCAAAAACTAAATTAAAAATTACTTTCAAAAACGCATTACATACTATTATATCATTGTTAATAAAAGGGCTTACCTCAGCAACTAAATTGACTTACTTACGAGGGGTAATACTTGAAATTAATGTATTGATTTTTTACCGGCTTTCGCTTTCATGTCAAGTCAACTAATTACTATTATTCATTTATTCCGTAAATAAAATACAATTTGTACCTGTAGGTCATTATTTACAGCTACATTTTGACCTCTAACTTTTTTTGTACGACAGGTACAGCTTTCAAAACTTCAGCTTTTTGATAGAGAATAAAATGGCGGTTAATTTAAAATTAAAAAAAAATATTTTATTACGTAACTTTTTTGAGAATTTTGATTTTACAAAAAAAAGAAAAAAAAAACCCACTTTGAGATACTAAATCTGCACCTTAGCAACACTTAATATCATCAAATGATACATCAAAATAAAGCTGAAAATTAAGAATCTTGTTTAAATAGTTTGCGAAATTTTGCCATTTATGTAAAACTATAATTTTTTTTTAATTAATCACCCTGTATCTAGGTAACGGTGCATTTTAGAGGCCCCCTGTAGAACGATTTTTTTTCGTTTTTCGTCATGCCCAATCACCTCTTGAAATTAACGCACACGTAGCGCGGGCACCCTGTATACTGAATTCGAAATGAAAATATGTTTTTTATTCAAACAGTGATAATAAATTCTATATCCCCTGTTTTAAGATATTATATTTTTTTAAAAATCCTCATCCAGCTTTAATACTGACATCATTTCTGTACAGTTATTAATGATAACAACAAAATGTTGGTAGAATTTGTGTTATAGAACCTGACCATTATTTTCAATAAACAGGTTTACAAGCGGCAAAAATGGACAGGCTGATTGATTTCAAAATGGGTTAAACTTTGAATAATTTTGCTAATTTTAATAGAAAATATAATCTATAATTCATTACTATTTTAAAAACGTTCATAAAAATTTATACTTATTCCTAATTTTAACAGTCGGAATTTGTTGATTTGTCATACGTTTATCTAAGTTACAACACAGAATGCGTAACTGATGCAGTGAGAGCAAAATCTGGTAGACCACGAACTTCAGGAGTGCCACGGCCAACAGCATCATCTGTTAAAAAATATTAACAAAAATTATCTATATATATAATTTAATTGCATATAATATTGATTGTATGAACAGTTTTTCTTCAACAATATCAATGTATTGTGAGCGAGTCATATTATTTATATGATTTAGGGTGTATGTTTTCAGTTGTAAATTATTAATAAAATATTTATTTTTCTTTTATTTATTAAAACTGATTTTAAAATATTTATTTTCTATTTCGAGGTAGTTAGAATAACTAAGAGTGTTGTATTGGACTTTACTCTAAATTAAATTGATTTAGTTGAAACTTTTTTATCTAGCGTCTTCAAGGACAAGTACACTTCCTGTTTAGCGACGAAGTTATAAAGACGTGTTTTATCTGAAATTAAAAAAAAAAATTATAAAGTGTAAATCAGAATATTTTAAGAACAGCAAATTGTTTGGAATTGTGTAGCAATACAGAAATATAGAAGAATTATGAAAAAAAAAAGTAAGTAAGTTTTGTGTTACACAATTGATTTTTTTAGTTTATATAAAAAGAAAAGGAATTTATTATATGTAAATCCAAAAAGATGTTTCATTTACAAAAAATGTTAATTTAACAGTTGAAATATAACGGAAAATAAAAACAACAATGCGCATAGCAACAAACATAAAAAAAAGAATTTGAACAAGTTTTATATGACAATGATATTACTGGACCTTATATAGTGCTGCACATGTATCCCTGAAAACGTTTCGAATGAATTTCGTAACGTAAAGGTCATTTTGGTATTCCTGAAAACGTATTGATTCTTTATTTAATCGATTTATTCTGTAATTGATTTTTTGAACGTTTCGATCGAAAATTTTAACGTCAACAATTTTGTTAACGTTATTTATTCCACAAATAAAAATTAATGAAATTAAAATAGATTTTTTTTGGCTGTTTCTTTAAAAAAATGTAAGTGATTTATGTTTATTATAGCTGCGTTCCTTTCAGTCCGGAGGAGTAGATAAGAGTAGATAGGAGGAGTTGGTGAATGGAACGCATTTTTTTGTAAAAAAATATAAACTTTTTGTATATCAGCTGTTAAATGTCATTAAATTTAAATTTCTCCAAAAGAAAATTGAAAAAATTTAGTTTTTATTTATTAAAATGGTAATTTATCTTTTATATATAATATATCTTTTATAAAATCTGAAATTCAAAAAACATAATTATTTATTATTAATTTCTCCTTCAATAAATTAGTTATTTATACAACATACCGTATTAATATCATCCATATTAAAGTTTTTAATATTTATCTTGATGTTATATCCACAAAAATAAAATTGGAAATGTCAAAAATAATGTAAATTGTAAACAAAATCATAACCTTTAAAATACTTTAAGACATCATTCGGATTTTATGGAACTAAAAGCTCTATCGGAAATATTTTTGTATCTCCTCTCAACTACTCCTGTGCAAGTACTCCTTTCTATAGTGAGGAGTAGATAGGAGTAGGAGTAACTACGCCTAGCTACTCTTTTCTACTCTTATCTACTCCTCCGGACCGAAAGGAACGCAGCTATTGTATACTACACACAAATATACAATATATATATATATGAAAAAATATAAACTATAATTAGTTTATAATTTTTAATATTTAGTATTTTTTATGTGGTTCATTAATTCAATATATGTAATTAATAAAATTTTAAAATATTAATATATTATTATTTTTTGTTTCTTTAAAAAAAGTTGACAATTAACAATGATTTATTTCTGTGAAGATAGCATATTTTCAAGGCTACAACAGCAACCCTGTTTAACGTTTACGAACGTTTTCTCTATAATTGAAAGTTTACAAACGAACGTAAATCAAATACGATTCGATTGAAAAAAACGTTACGTTTTCAGGAATACACATGCTGGTAGATTTTAACAAAAAAGACAACAACGAATTTAAAAAATTCAATAAAATATTCTGTGCTATGATAGTAAAAAAATATTTAAAAATAAATGGTGTAATATCTGTAGACGCTATTGGATACAAACGTGGTAAGATCAACTTCAATACATACATATAAAACTGCAAATGATATTGTCCAGAATAAACAATTTCAATTTAACTGCTTACATTCCAAGAAATTATGTGAACAAATATGCTATTGCGGTTGATGTACCAAAAAAATATCTGAGGAACAACTTAAAGATGCAGCAATATCAGAAATTCCAATAATATCAGTTCAAAGAATTAAAAGAAGATCGTTGACAGATATTTCTATTTCACTACCGACAAACTCTATAAAAATATGTTTTAAAGGAAACAAAATTCCAGAACACATAATAATATGGGGTGCTATATGTACGGTAAAATCTTATTTCCCACCAAGAAAACAATAAAATTTGGTCACATCCAAGATAATTAGTCAAGTATAGTGAAATGTCCTATATGCGGTAATGGAGAATGTGACAACAACTGAAATATTAATTTACAAAAGTGTATAAACTGTGGTGATAAGGAGCATGACGCCAGAAGTGAAAATTGTCAAGCCAGACATAAACATAAAAAAATCACAAAAATAATGATAATTGGTAATCTTTTGAAGCTGTAAGGACAGTTTCAAAATTAAAGAGAATACAAACAGTTTCCAGCTAATAAATGATTTTCCAGAACTTCCAATAAAAGAAAAACTAAGAAATAATAATAACGAAATAAATAAAATAATTTTTGGTAATACAAAATACAGTAAAGTTGCTAATATTAAAAATCAAAATAATGTACAGAAAAATATTAAACAAAATTTCCTAAATAAAAAATAATCAAATTGAAAAATTAATATAATTACAATCAGATATTGATTGTATAAAATACACAACTATTTCAGCAAACAATGTTACAAATCTTACAACATAATATACAAAGCCTAATGCCAAACAAGCACAAATTATAATATTTTATAAATAAAAATGATACTGATATGAGCCGTTCAGAAGCCAATGTGATTTTATTTATTAGAATTTACCAAAATTTGAAAAATTTCAATAAGTGGACTTAATCACATTGGCTTCTATTTTGGTAAATTTTAATAAATAAAATTTATTCTTTTAGAAATTACCAAAATTAGAAAAATGGCACTTAATCACATTGGTTTCTGAACGGCTCATATTATCTGGAAAACTGAGAATAATACAAAAAATTTAAATTCAACTTAATTATAAAAACAAATAGTAATGGTTATGGGGTTGTTGCCATAATCCTTAAAAAAAAAATATAAACAAATTAAATATGAAACAAATCATAATATTTTTATAATTCATACCCTTAATCTTATACCATGTTCACACTTAGCCTATACCCTGGTTATAGAGCTATATCATAATATAAACATGATATTGATTTATTTTTCCATACAAAAAATTTGTCATTCTATATTGTAATATACGTATACCCACTTCGAAATGAGGGATTGAATGAACAAGCTATAAGAAAATATCGTTTCATTTGTAATATTTCGATATTATTGATCATATTTCAATGAATTTTAACACCCCAACACAACAATTGTCAATCTTGTCAATCAAAGCAGCTATGATATTATTGTTTTATTTTCAATTTTGGCAAAATATTATTAGAATCATTAATTTTATTTTAAATTTTTTTTTTTGCAATTATTTTATTTTCAATACCAGCTGATTTTCAAACTTAATGTGTCAAAATATATTAAGTATGTTCAGTGTGAACACCATTTTTTATACCAGGGGTATAGAAGCCCATAACCAGGTATAGAATCTAAGTGTGAACATGGTATTAAGATTAATATAACTATAATAGCTCTTTATTTTAGGTCCACAATCAACAAAAAAGAAATAAACGAAGAACTATCTAAGTTATTATTTTCCTTACAAGACAAAATTAACATAATTCTTTGTGGTGATTTTAATGCAAGAAACACAAATTGGGGTGATATAATAAACAATAGTAAAGGTATGGAACTGGAAAATATAATGAACTGAAAAAACTTCATCTGCTTAAATAATGGAAGTTTCACATACCAAAGAAACCTAAACAATATAAATTCACAAATTGCTAATTAAGCATTTTATATTTAAAATATTTATTAATTAATATAAATTAATTGAATTAGATTTTGTCAATTTGACAAAATCAATTTATTTAATAAAGAAATAAATACAGGGTGTACCATGTTGCATTTCAAAATAATTAACACAGGGTGCACCATGTGGTACACCACATACATCCCTTTCCCAGATAAAAAGACTATTTTGAAGAAATAAGTCATTATTTTAGATAATAAGGGTCTTCGGTCTTAGTTGATGATTAATTGATCATTTATTTTATTTACATATTTCTTACATTTTCTAGATAAAATTACATTTTTTTAGATAATTTTCAAAATTAAAATTTAAATTCCTTTACAAAAATTTGTTTATAAAATTTGACTTTTTATAGAAAAACAAAACTTTCTAAATTAACTACATTATTTAATTTTGTTTTTCATTGTTTATATTTATTACATATTTTATATTTATTACATAAATTGTTTTATTTATTACATTATTTATAACTTTTTTATTTATTTATTACATTACATTATAATTTTTTAATTTATTATATTGCTACAAATATTTTAAATTTAATTTAAAATTAAAAAAAAAATATTTTATTACGAAAAAAAGAAAAAAAACCCACTTTGAGATACTAAATCTGCACCTTAGCAACACTTAATATCATCAAATGATACATCAAAATAAAGCTGAAAATTAAGAATCTTGTTTAAATAGTTTGCGAAATTTGCCATTTATGTAAAACTATAATTTTTTTTTGATTAATCACCCTGTATCTCGGTAACGGTGCATTTTAGAGAACGATTTTTTTTCGTTTTTCGTCATGCCCAACCACCTCTCGAAATTAACGCACACGTAGCGCGGGCACCCTGTATACTGAATTCGAAATGAAAATATATTTTTTATTCAAACAGTGATAATAAATTCTATATCCCCTGTTTTAAGATATTATATTTTTTAAAAATCCTCATCCAGCTTTAATACTGACATCATTTCTGTACAGTTATTAATGATACCAACAAAATGTTGGAAGAATTTGTGTTATAGAACCTGACCATTATTTTCAATAAACAGGTTTACAAGCGGCAAAAATGGACAGGCTGATTGATTTCAAAATGGGTTAAACTTTGAATAATTTTGCTAATTTTAATAGAAAATATAATCATTATAATTAATTACTATTTTAAAAACGTTCATAAAAATTTATACTTATTCCTAATTTTAACAGTCGGAATTTGTTGATTTGTCATACGTTTATCTAAGTTACAACACAGAATGCGTAACTGATGCAGTGAGAGCAAAATCTGGTAGACCACGAACTTCAGGAGTGCCGCGGCCAACAGCATCATCTGTTAAAAAATATTAACAAAAATTATCTATATATATAATTTAATTGCATATAATATTGATTGTATCAACAGTTTTTCTTCAACAATACGCAATACCAATGTATTGTGAGCGAGTCATATTATTTATATGATTTAGGGTGTATGTTTTCAGTTGTAATTTATTAATAAAATATTTATTTTTCTTTTATTTATTAAAACTGATTTTAAAATATTTATTTTCTATTTCGAGGTAGTTAGAATAACAAAGAGTGTTGTATTGGACTTTACTCTAAATTAAATTGATTTAGTTGAAACTTTTTTATCTAGCGTCTTCAAGGACAAGTACACTTCCTGTTTAGCGACGAAGTTATAAAGACGTGTTTTATCTGAAAATAAAAAAAAAATTATAAAGTGTAAATCAGAATATTTTAAGAACAGCAAATTGTTTGGAATTGTGTAGCAATACAGATAGAAGAATTATGAAGAAAAAAAAGTAAGTAAGTTTTGTGTTACACAATTGATTTTTTTAGTTTATATAAAAAGAAAAGGAATTTATTATATGTAAATCCAAAAAGATGTTTCATTTACAAAAAATGTTAATTTAACAGTTGAAATATAACGGAAAATAAAAACAACAATGCGCATAGCAACAAACATAAAAAAAAAAATTTGAACAAGTTTTATATGACAATGATATTACTGGACCTTATATAGTGCTGCACATGTATCCCTGAAAACGTTTCGAATGAATTTCGTAACGTAAAGTTCATTTCGGTATTTCTGAAAACGTATTGATTCTTTATTTAATCGATTAATTCTGTAATTGATTTTTTGAACGTTTCGATCGAAAATTTATAGTCAACAATTTTGTTAACGTTATTTATTCCACAACTAAAAATTAATGAAATTAAAATAGATTTTTTTTTGGCTGTTTCTTTAAAAAAATGTAAGTGATTTATGTTTATTAATGTATACTACACACAAATATACAAAATATATATATATGAAAAAATATAAACTATAATTAGTTTATAATTTTTAATATTTAGTATTTTTTATGTGGTTCATTAATTCAATATATATGTAATTAATAAAATTTTAAAATATTAATATATTATTATTTTTTTTTTTAAAAAAAAGTTGACAATTAACAATGATTTATTTCTGTGAATATAGCATATTTTTAAGGCTACAACAGCAACCCTGTTTAACGTTTACGAACGTTTTCTCTATAATTGAAAGTTTACAAACGAACGTAAATCAAATACGATTCGATTGAAAAAAACATTACGTTTTCAGGAATACACATGCTGGTAGATTTTAACAAAAAAGACAACAACAACGAATTTAAAAAATTCAATAAAATATTCTGTGCTATGATAGTAAAAAAATATTTAAAAATAAATGGTGTAATATCTGTAGACGCTATTGGATACAAACGTGGTAAGATCAACTTCAATACATACATATAAAACTGCAAATGATATTGTCCAGAATAAACAATTTCAATTTAACTGCTTACATTCCAAGAAATTATGTGAACAAATATGCTATTGCGGTTGATGTACCAAAAAAATATCTGAGGAACAACTTAAAGATGAAGCAATATCAGAAATTCCAATAATATCAGTTCAAAGAATTAAAAGAAGATCGTTGACAGATATTTCTATTTTACTACCGACAAACTCTATAAAAATATGTTTTAAAGGAAACAAAATTCCAGAACACATAATAATATGGGGTGCTATATGTACGGTAAAATCTTATTTCCCACCAAGAAAACAATAAAATTTGGTCACATCCAAGATAATTCTAAGTCAAGTATAGTGAAATGTCCTATATGCGGTAATGGAGAATGTGACAACAACTGTAATATTAATTTACAAAAGTGTATAAACTGTGGTGATAAGGAGCATGACGCCAGAAGTGAAAATTGTCAAGCCAGACATAAACATAAAAAAATCACAAAAATAATGATAATTGGTGATCTTTTGAAGCTGTAAGGACAGTTTCAAAATTAAAGAGAATACAAACAGTTTCCAGCTAATAAATGATTTTTCAGAACCTCCAATAAAAGAAAAAGTAAGAAATAATAATAACGAAATAAATAAAATAATTTTTGGTAATACAAAATACAGCAAAGTTGCTAATATTAAAAATCAAAATGATGTACAGAAAAATATTAAACAAAATTTCCCAACAGGTGAACAACACGTTGAGGACAATGGAAAAACATATTAAAATAACAGAAATGAAAAAAAAACGATACATGAGCTAACTAAACTATTAGCACAAATAGTAAATAATAAAAGCGAAGAAGAAACTGACAACATTAATGAAAAGATTAACCAAATAAAAAATAATCAAATTGAAAAATTAATATAATTACAATCAGATATTTCAGGAAACAATGTTACAAATCTTACAACATAATATACAAAGTCTAATGCCAAACAAGCACAAATTAGAATATTTTATAAATAAAAATGATACTGATATGAGCCGTTCAGAAGCCAATGTGATTAAGTCCACTTATTGAAATTTTTCAAATTTTGGTAAATTCTAATAAATAAAATTTATTCTATTAGAAATTACCAAAATTAGAAAAATTTCAATAAGTGGACTTAATCACATTGGCTTCTATTTTGGTAAATTTTAATAAATAAAATTTATTCTATTAGAAATTACCAAAATTAGAAAAATGGCACTTAATCACATTGGTTTCTGAACGGCTCATATTATCTGGAAAACTGAGAATAATACAAAAAAATTAAATTCAACTTAATTATAAAAAGAAATAGTAATGGTTATGGGGTTGTTGCCATAATCCTTAAAAAAAAAATATAAACAAATTAAATATGAAACAAATCATAACATTTTTATAATTCAAACGCTTAATCTTATACCATGTTCACACTTGAGCCTATACCTTGGTTATAGAGCTATATCATAATATAAACATGATATTGATTTATATTTCCATACAAAAAATTTGTCATTCTATATTGTAATATACGTATACCCACTTCGAAATGAGGGATTGAATGAACAAGCTATAAGAAAATATCGTTTCATTTGTAATATTTCGATATTATTGATCATATTTCAATGAATTTTAACACCCCAACACAACAATTGTCAATCTTGTCAATCAAAGCAGCTATGATATTATTGTTTTATTTTCAATTTTGGCAAAATATTAGAATCATTAATTTTATTTTAAATTTTTTTTTTGCAATTATTTTATTTTCAATACCAGCTGATTTTCAAACTTAATGTCAAAATATATTAAGTATGTTCAGTGTGAACACCATTTTTTATACCAGGCCCTCTACCGTCTATCGCGAGTTTCGCAAAATTATATGCGAATTCGCATTTTTGCTACCGCGTATGGCGAAAATCGCAAAAGTTGCGAATGCGAAAATGAAATGACATTTCTATTTTGATGCGAAAATTAAATGACATTTCTATTTTCGTAATCTAGCCTACTATCTATTGCTACTTTCGCATAATTTTTTATAAATATCATTCGAAAAGTATTTTGATATCGGATGTGTTTTGTTTATCAATAATTTGTTTGTTTTTAAGAAAAAATTTGTGTATTATTCAATTAAATTAAGTGTTTGTTTGTTAATTTTAGTATGTTTTGAAATTAAATGAAATTATATGTTTATAATATAATTACGAAAAGAAAATAATATGTAAGTAATATAATTTATGAAATATTGTATATATTGTATAATATTTAAAATATTATATAAATTTATTTTGCGTTTTATTAGGTCGAAACTAACAACTAAACCCGGCCAATTTGAGGTAATGGTAGATTTTATGGAAGAACACAAAGAATTGGCTGTTGGTTATATAAAATCTGCTGATGCGAGAGTGAAATCTTCAAGGCTTTGGGATAGATTAACCACGACTTTAAATTCAGAAGGACCTCCAGTTAGAACGGCTGTTCAATGGAAAAAAGTAAGCAATATCTTTTATTTAAAAAAAAAAAAAAAATTAATATTTTGTTTATAGGTATGGGCGGATTATAAGAATCATTTAAAGGTAAAAATGCGGAGAAATAATATATCAATTAGTGGAACTGGTGGTGGTCCAAGTAGATGCGTGTTTTTTACGGGAACAGAAGATCGAGTGATAGAACTTGTTAGTTTAAATCGCTCTACATATGGTAATAAAAGCAGCAAAAGCTTTGGTACAGCAGCAACATCTACTGCCAGTTCGTCTACTGCCATTCAATTGGATGATGAATTCAGCATGGAATTGAACATAAGTCCAATAATAGATATTAATATTGAAAATGCTGACAGTGACATTGCTGATGGAAATAATGTTTATGAAGCTGAACCTGAAGTAAATTTAGTACCACCACCTA
This sequence comes from Rhamphomyia laevipes, assembly GCA_963920725.1. Classification (NCBI taxonomy): domain Eukaryota; kingdom Metazoa; phylum Arthropoda; class Insecta; order Diptera; family Empididae; genus Rhamphomyia; species Rhamphomyia laevipes. The sequence continues at coordinate 32,256,373 of OY987255.1, forward strand.
GCTCATGTAGAACACCACTTACAAGTAATTCAAGTAATGTTAAAAATAATTTGATAGACAAATTGTTGAAAAACTCAACACGAATTACATGAGAAAACTATAGAGAAAATTTCAGAAAATAATAACAACACTGCAGCAATAGCAAAATATTTAGAAAAAATATTCAAAATTCAGGACAAGCAGTATCAATTAAGTAAAAAAAAACTAGAAATGAAGGAAAAATTAAACATTGAAAAATTACGACGACACAAAGAAAAACTAGAAATTCGACAAATACAATTAAATTTGAAAGAGAGGAAATTGGAAATTGAAGAATTAAGAGTAAGGAACGGAAACAAGTGATATTAGTATTAATATTTTATTTTTTATTTTTATTGCAATGGAAATGCACATAAGAGCATTTGTAATTATTTACTATTATATTTAATATTTTTATTTTATTTAAAAACTAGTGCAAATAATAGCACTTTAATTTTTTATTATACAATTATATTTATTATTTTTTTTATATTTAACACATAGTATTAGTATAGAACATTTCTGCAATATTTACATATTAATTTATTTTTAAACAAGTTCATAATAATAGCATTCTTAATAATGCGTTCATAATAATAGCAATAATAATAATGCATTCATAATAATGCGTTCATAATAATAGCATTAATAATAATGCATTCATAATAAAAGTGATAATGTATATACATATAATAGTTTATGTAAAACATTTATCTTGTGATAATATCATAGTACTATATACTTGAATTAGTACTATTTACTTGTGATATATAAAGTATTTATTAAATGACTGAAAAAATGGAACTTTGAAATAAATTAAATCAAAAAACTAATTCTTTTGTATTTTAATTTTTTTATTTCAAATATAATATTTAAATAAATTATAAAATATTTTTAATTTGGTCTCTAATTTTTTTAGATTGAATAAGTAAGTTATTATTTTCATTATTATTATCTTCATTGAATACAATATCAATGCTATCTTCATTTACCATATTAAATTCAAATGGTATTTTGAAGTCAATACACATATTATGTAGTCCACAACATGCATTCAATAATTGTGTTGCCTTGAAAGGAGAATAGTGGAGTTCTTTTCCTGCTAACAAACATCTAAATCTTCCTTTCAATATTCCAAACGTGCGCTCAACAATATTTCTACATTGCGATAATTTAGTATTAAAGTTGGCTTCTGAACTGCCTTCTATAGTATTTCTATATGGTGTCAGTAACCATGGTTCCAATGGATATCCTGAATCACATAAAAAATAAAATTATTTATCTTTAATGATATTACTTAAATTTGATATAAATTACCTAGAAGCCAAGATGATTTATCTCCATTGTTATAACATGTATTAAAATGCTCTTTCAGAACTCATAGCCCATATATGTGCATCGTGTGAAGAACCACCGTAACAGCCATTAACACTACGAATCCTCAAATTGTGATCACAAATCTAAAATTAAATGTAATAGAATAGGGTATATATTTTTAATACAAAATTTAACTTACCACCATCGCATTTATACTGTGCTTCAGTTTTCTATTAAAATATACATGCTCGTCTTCGTGTGGGCGTATAATTTGAATGTGTGTACCGTCAACAGCTCCAATTATACCTGGAAAACCACATTTTTCAAAAAACCATCTTTTTGCATTCTTTTTTTCTTGGTTTGACATAGCGAGAGTTATGAGTTTTTGACATATCTTGTTCTCAATGGCCGTGCAAACTTCAGTAATAATATATGATATAGTTTGCTGAGCCAATGCTATGTTCATGTCTTGACCAATAGAATGCTGATATCCACCTTCGGCCAAAAATCTTAATGTTGCCGCCAATTTTCTTATTTGTGGAACAGCTGTTGAACGCTGAGGTGCTTTTAACTCATCTTTAATTTCATCCAATAAATATATAAATGCTTCTTTTGATAAACGGTAATTTTTTATAAAGCTATAAAGAAAAACTTTTAATTTTATAGTTTATATGTAATCAAATATTTTTAATACTTTTTATTTGGTAAATCCAATATATCAGATTTATCTCTAATAAATTTTCTTATGATGTACATTTTCCTTCTTGATTCGGGTACACTTTCTGAATCATTTTCACTATCACTTTCCATTAATAAAATTGCAGCTAAACACTCCATATTGTCTTATATTTTTAAATATTTAAATTCAACTTAATGAAATAATTTTATTTATAAAATAATCTAAATGTCCCAATGACATTAAATTTATGTCAAAATTGAATATTTTATTTGGCAATACTATTTTGTGATGCGAATTTCTTACGCGGTACCAAACGATGCGAAATTCGCATCTGTCTTTTGCGAAAATCGAATGATGCGAATTTCTTACGCGGTAGCCGCCCAGGGGTAAAGAAGCCCATAACCAGGTATAGAATCTAAGTGTGAACATGGTATTAAGATTAATATAACTATAATAGCTCTTTATTTTAGGTCCACAATCAACAAAAAAGAAATAAACGAAGAACTATCTAAGTTATTATTTTCCTTACAAGACAAAATTAACATAATTCTTTGTGGTGATTTTAATAATGCAAGAAACACAAATTGGGGTGATATAATAAACAATAGTAAAGGTATGGAACTGGAAAATATAATGAACTCAAAAAACTTCATCTGCTTAAATAATGGAAGTTTCACATACCAAAGAAACCTAAACAATATAAATTCACAAATTGCTAATTAAGCATTTTATATTTAAAATATTTATTAATTAATATAAATTAATTGAATTAGATTTTGTCAATTTGACAAAATCAATTTATTTAATAAAGAAATAAATACAGGGTGTACCATGTTGCATTTCAAAATAATTAACACAGGGTGCACCATGTGGTACACCACATACATCCCTTTCCCAGATAAAAAGACTATTTGGAAGAAATAAGTCTTTTTTTAGATAATAAGGGTCTTCGGTCTTAGTTGATGATTAATTGATCATTTATTTTATTTACATATTTCTTACATTTTCTAGATAAAATTATATTTTTTTAGATAATTTTCAAAATTAAAATTTAAATTCCTTTACAAAAATTTGTTTATAAAATTTGACTTTTTATAGAAAAACAAAACTTTCTAAATTAACTACATTATTTAATTTTTTTTTTTCATTGTTTATATTTATTACATATTTTATATTTATTACATAAATTGTTTTATTTATTACATTATTTATAACTTTTTTATTTATTTATTACATTAAATTTTTTAATTTATTATATTGCTACAAAATATTTTAAATTTAATTTAAAATTAATTCAAAATTAAAAAAAAAATATTTTATTACGTAACTTTTTTGAGAATTTTGATTTTACAAAAAAAAGAAAAAAAACCCACTTTGAGATACTAAATCTGCACCTTAGCAACACTTAATATCATCAAATGATACATCAAAATAAAGCTGAAAATTAAGAATCTTGTTTAAATAGTTTGCGAAATTTTGCCATTTATGTAAAACTATAAATTTTTTTTGATTAATCACCCTGTATCTCGGTAACGGTGCATTTTAGACAACGATTTTTTTTCGTTTTTCGTCATGCCCAATCACCTCTCGAAATTAACGCACACGTAGCGCGGGCACCCTGTATACTGAATTCGAAATGAAAATATGTTTTTTATTCAAACAGTGATAATAAATTCTATATCCCCTGTTTTAAGATATTATATTTTTTTAAAAATCCTCATCCAGCTTTAATACTGACATCATTTCTGTACAGTTATTAATGATACCAACAAAATGTTGGTAGAATTTGTGTTATAGAACCTGACCATTATTTTCAATAAACAGGTTTACAAGCGGCAAAAATGGACAGGCTGATTTGATTTCAAAATGGGTTAAACTTTGAATAATTTTGCTAATTTTAATAGAAAATATAATCTATAATTCATTACTATTTTAAAAACGTTCATAAAAATTTATACTTATTCCTAATTTTAACAGTCGGAATTTGTTGATTTGTCATACGTTTATCTAAGTTACAACACAGAATGCGTAACTGATGCAGTGAGAGCAAAATCTGGTAGACCACGAACTTCAGGAGTGCCGCGGCCAACAGCATCATCTGTTAAAAAATATTAACAAAAATTATCTATATATATAATTTAATTGCATATAATATTGATTGTATCAACAGTTTTTCTTCAACAATACGCAATACCAATGTATTGTGAGCGAGTCATATTATTTATATGATTTAGGGTGTATGTTTTCAGTGATAATTTATTAATAAAATATTTATTTTTCTTTTATTTATTAAAACTGATTTTAAAATATTTATTTTCTATTTCGAGGTAGTTAGAATAACTAAGAGTGTTGTATTGGACTTTACTCTAAATTAAATTGATTTAGTTGAAACTTTTTTATCTAGCGTCTTCAAGGACAAGTACACTTCCTGTTTAGCGACGAAGTTATAAAGACGTGTTTTATCTGAAAATAAAAAAAAAATTATAAAGTGTAAATCAGAATATTTTAAGAACAGCAAATTGTTTGGAATTGTGTAGCAATACAGAAATATAGAAGAATTATGAAGAAAAAAAGTAAGTAAGTTTTGTATTACACAATTGATTTTTTTTAGTTTATATAAAAAGAAAAGGAATTTATTATATGTAAATCCAAAAAGATGTTTCATTTACAAAAAATGTTAATTTAACAGTTGAAATATAACGGAAAATAAAAACAACAATGCGCATAGCAACAAACATAAAAAAAAGAATTTTTATATGACAATGATATTACTGGACCTTATATAGTGCTGCACATGTATCCCTGAAAACGTTTCGAATGAATTTCGTAACGTAAAGGTCATTTTGGTATTCCTGAAAACGTATTGATTCTTTATTTAATCGATTAATTCTGTAATTGATTTTTTGAACGTTTCGATCGAAAATTTTAACGTCAACAATTTTGTTAACGTTATTTATTCCACAATTAAAAATTAATGAAATTAAAATAGATTTTTTTTTGGCTGTTTCTTTAAAAAAATGTAAGTGATTTATGTTTATTAATGTATACTACACACAAATATACAATATATATATATATGAAAAAATATAAACTATAATTAGTTTATAATTTTTAATATTTAGTATTTTTTATGTGGTTCATTAATTCAATATATGTAATTAATAAAATTTTAAAATATTAATATATTATTATTTTTTGTTTCTTTAAAAAAAGTTGACAATTAACAATGATTTATTTCTGTGAAGATAGCATATTTTCAAGGCTACAACAGCAACCCTGTTTAACGTTTACGAACGTTTTCTCTATAATTGAAAGTTTACAAACGAACGTAAATCAAATACGATTCGATTGAAAAAAACGTTACGTTTTCAGGAATACACATGCTGGTAGATTTTAACAAAAAAGACAACAACGAATTTAAAAAATTCAATAAAATATTCTGTGCTATGATAGTAAAAAAATATTTAAAAATAAATGGTGTAATATCTGTAGACGCTATTGGATACAAACGTGGTAAGATCAACTTCAATACATACATATAAAACTGCAAATGATATTGTCCAGAATAAACAATTTCAATTTAACTGCTTACATTCCAAGAAATTATGTGAACAAATATGCTATTGCGGTTGATGTACCAAAAAAATATCTGAGGAACAACTTAAAGATGCAGCAATATCAGAAATTCCAATAATATCAGTTCAAAAAATTAAAAGAAGATCGTTGACAGATATTTCTATTTCACTACCGACAAACTCTATAAAAATATGTTTTAAAGGAAACAAAATTCCAGAACACATAATAATATGGGGTGCTATATGTACGGTAAAATCTTATTTCCCACCAAGAAAACAATAAAATTTGGTCACATCCAAGATAATTAGTCAAGTATAGTGAAATGTCCTATATGCGGTAATGGAGAATGTGACAACAACTGAAATATTAATTTACAAAAGTGTATAAACTGTGGTGATAAGGAGCATGACGCCAGAAGTGAAAATTGTCAAGCCAGACATAAACATAAAAAAATCACAAAAATAATGATAATTGGTAATCTTTTGAAGCTGTAAGGACAGTTTCAAAATTAAAGAGAATACAAACAGTTTCCAGCTAATAAATGATTTTCCAGAACTTCCAATAAAAGAAAAACTAAGAAATAATAATAACGAAATAAATAAAATAATTTTTGGTAATACAAAATACAGTAAAGTTGCTAATATTAAAAATCAAAATAATGTACAGAAAAATATTAAACAAAATTTCCTAAATAAAAAATAATCAAATTGAAAAATTAATATAATTACAATCAGATATTGATTGTATAAAATACACAACTATTTCAGCAAACAATGTTACAAATCTTACAACATAATATACAAAGCCTAATGCCAAACAAGCACAAATTATAATATTTTATAAATAAAAATGATACTGATATGAGCCGTTCAGAAGCCAATGTGATTTTATTTATTAGAATTTACCAAAATTTGAAAAATTTCAATAAGTGGACTTAATCACATTGGCTTCTATTTTGGTAAATTTTAATAAATAAAATTTATTCTTTTAGAAATTACCAAAATTAGAAAAATGGCACTTAATCACATTGGTTTCTGAACGGCTCATATTATCTGGAAAACTGAGAATAATACAAAAAATTTAAATTCAACTTAATTATAAAAACAAATAGTAATGGTTATGGGGTTGTTGCCATAATCCTTAAAAAAAAAAATATAAACAAATTAAATATGAAACAAATCATAATATTTTTATAATTCATACCCTTAATCTTATACCATGTTCACACTTAGCCTATACCCTGGTTATAGAGCTATATCATAATATAAACATGATATTGATTTATTTTTCCATACAAAAAATTTGTCATTCTATATTGTAATATACGTATACCCACTTCGAAATGAGGGATTGAATGAACAAGCTATAAGAAAATATCGTTTCATTTGTAATATTTCGATATTATTGATCATATTTCAATGAATTTTAACACCCCAACACAACAATTGTCAATCTTGTCAATCAAAGCAGCTATGATATTATTGTTTTATTTTCAATTTTGGCAAAATATTATTAGAATCATTAATTTTATTTTAAATTTTTTTTTTTTGCAATTATTTTATTTTCAATACCAGCTGATTTTCAAACTTAATGTCAAAATATATTAAGTATGTTCAGTGTGAACACCATTTTTTATACCAGGGGTATAGAAGCCCATAACCAGGTATAGAATCTAAGTGTGAACATGGTATTAAGATTAATATAACTATAATAGCTCTTTATTTTAGGTCCACAATCAACAAAAAAGAAATAAACGAAGAACTATCTAAGTTATTATTTTCCTTACAAGACAAAATTAACATAATTCTTTGTGGTGATTTTAATGCAAGAAACACAAATTGGGGTGATATAATAAACAATAGTAAAGGTATGGAACTGGAAAATATAATGAACTGAAAAAACTTCATCTGCTTAAATAATGGAAGTTTCACATACCAAAGAAACCTAAACAATATAAATTCACAAATTGCTAATTAAGCATTTTATATTTAAAATATTTATTAATTAATATAAATTAATTGAATTAGATTTTGTCAATTTGACAAAATCAATTTATTTAATAAAGAAATAAATACAGGGTGTACCATGTTGCATTTCAAAATAATTAACACAGGGTGCACCATGTGGTACACCACATACATCCCTTTCCCAGATAAAAAGACTATTTTGAAGAAATAAGTCATTATTTTAGATAATAAGGGTCTTCGGTCTTAGTTGATGATTAATTGATCATTTATTTTATTTACATATTTCTTACATTTTCTAGATAAAATTACATTTTTTTAGATAATTTTCAAAATTAAAATTTAAATTCCTTTACAAAAATTTGTTTATAAAATTTGACTTTTTATAGAAAAACAAAACTTTCTAAATTAACTACATTATTTAATTTTGTTTTTCATTGTTTATATTTATTACATATTTTATATTTATTACATAAATTGTTTTATTTATTACATTATTTATAACTTTTTTATTTATTTATTACATTACATTATAATTTTTTAATTTATTATATTGCTACAAATATTTTAAATTTAATTTAAAATTAAAAAAAAAATATTTTATTACGAAAAAAAGAAAAAAAACCCACTTTGAGATACTAAATCTGCACCTTAGCAACACTTAATATCATCAAATGATACATCAAAATAAAGCTGAAAATTAAGAATCTTGTTTAAATAGTTTGCGAAATTTGCCATTTATGTAAAACTATAATTTTTTTTTGATTAATCACCCTGTATCTCGGTAACGGTGCATTTTAGAGAACGATTTTTTTTCGTTTTTCGTCATGCCCAACCACCTCTCGAAATTAACGCACACGTAGCGCGGGCACCCTGTATACTGAATTCGAAATGAAAATATATTTTTTATTCAAACAGTGATAATAAATTCTATATCCCCTGTTTTAAGATATTATATTTTTTAAAAATCCTCATCCAGCTTTAATACTGACATCATTTCTGTACAGTTATTAATGATACCAACAAAATGTTGGAAGAATTTGTGTTATAGAACCTGACCATTATTTTCAATAAACAGGTTTACAAGCGGCAAAAATGGACAGGCTGATTGATTTCAAAATGGGTTAAACTTTGAATAATTTTGCTAATTTTAATAGAAAATATAATCATTATAATTAATTACTATTTTAAAAACGTTCATAAAAATTTATACTTATTCCTAATTTTAACAGTCGGAATTTGTTGATTTGTCATACGTTTATCTAAGTTACAACACAGAATGCGTAACTGATGCAGTGAGAGCAAAATCTGGTAGACCACGAACTTCAGGAGTGCCGCGGCCAACAGCATCATCTGTTAAAAAATATTAACAAAAATTATCTATATATATAATTTAATTGCATATAATATTGATTGTATGAACAGTTTTTCTTCAACAATACCAATGTATTGTGAGCGAGTCATATTATTTATATGATTTAGGGTGTATGTTTTCAGTTGTAATTTATTAATAAAATATTTATTTTTCTTTTATTTATTAAAACTGATTTTAAAATATTTATTTTCTATTTCGAGGTAGTTAGAATAACAAAGAGTGTTGTATTGGACTTTACTCTAAATTAAATTGATTTAGTTGAAACTTTTTTATCTAGCGTCTTCAAGGACAAGTACACTTCCTGTTTAGCGACGAAGTTATAAAGACGTGTTTGATCTGAAAATAAAAAAAAAATTATAAAGTGTAAATCAGAATATTTTAAGAACAGCAAATTGTTTGGAATTGTGTAGCAATACAGATAGAAGAATTATGAAGAAAAAAAAGTAAGTAAGTTTTGTGTTACACAATTGATTTTTTTAGTTTATATAAAAAGAAAAGGAATTTATTATATGTAAATCCAAAAAGATGTTTCATTTACAAAAAATGTTAATTTAACAGTTGAAATATAACGGAAAATAAAAACAACAATGCGCATAGCAACAAACATAAAAAAAAAAATTTGAACAAGTTTTATATGACAATGATATTACTGGACCTTATATAGTGCTGCACATGTATCCCTGAAAACGTTTCGAATGAATTTCGTAACGTAAAGTTCATTTCGGTATTTCTGAAAACGTATTGATTCTTTATTTAATCGATTAATTCTGTAATTGATTTTTTGAACGTTTCGATAGAAAATTTTAACGTCAACAATTTTGTTAACGTTATTTATTCCACAACTAAAAATTAATGAAATTAAAATAGATTTTTTTTTGGCTGTTTCTTTAAAAAAATGTAAGTGATTTATGTTTATTAATGTATACTACACACAAATATACAAAATATATATATATGAAAAAATATAAACTATAATTAGTTTATAATTTTTAATATTTAGTATTTTTTATGTGGTTCATTAATTCAATATATATGTAATTAATAAAATTTTAAAATATTAATATATTATTATTTTTTTTTTTTAAAAAAAAGTTGACAATTAACAATGATTTATTTCTGTGAATATAGCATATTTTTAAGGCTACAACAGCAACCCTGTTTAACGTTTATGAACGTTTTCTCTATAATTGAAAGTTTACAAACGAACGCAAATCAAATACGATTCGATTGAAAAAAACATTACGTTTTCAGGAATACACATGCTGGTAGATTTTAACAAAAAAGACAACAACGAATTTAAAAAATTCAATAAAATATTATGTGCTATGATAGTAAAAAAATATTTAAAAATAAATGGTGTAATATCTGTAGACGCTATTGGATACAAACGTGGTAAGATCAACTTCAATACATACATATAAAACTGCAAATGATATTGTCCAGAATAAACAATTTCAATTTAACTGCTTACATTCCAAGAAATTATGTGAACAAATATGCTATTGCGGTTGATGTACCAAAAAAATATCTGAGGAACAACTTAAAGATGAAGCAATATCAGAAATTCCAATAATATCAGTTCAAAGAATTAAAAGAAGATCGTTGACAGTTATTTCTATTTTACTACCGACAAACTCTATAAAAATATGTTTTAAAGGAAACAAAATTCCAGAACACATAACAATATGGGGTGCTATATGTGCGGTAAAATCTTATTTCCCACCAAGAAAACAATAAAATTTGGTCACATCCAAGATAATTCTAAGTCAAGTATAGTGAAATGTCCTATATGCAGTAATGGAGAATGTGACAACAACTGTAATATTAATTTACAAAAGTGTATAAACTGTGGTGATAAGGAGCATGACGCCAGAAGTGAAAATTGTCAAGCCAGACATAAACATAAAAATCACAAAAATAATGATAATTGGTAATCTTTTGAAGCTGTAATGACAGTTTCAAAATTAAAGAGAATACAAACAGTTTCCAGCTAATAAATGATAAATGAGAACTTCCAATAAAAGAAAAAGTAAGAAATAATAATAACGAAATAAATAAAATAATTTTTGGTAATACAAAATAAAGTAAAGTTGCTAATATTAAATATCAAAATGATGTACAGAAAAATATTAAACAAAATTTCCCAACAGGTGAACAACACGTTTTTGAGGACAATGGAAAAACATATTAAAATAACAGAAATGGAAAAAAACGATACATGAGCTAACTAAGCTATTAGCACAAATAGTAAATAATAAAAGCGAAGAAGAAACTGACAACATTAATGAAAAGATTAACCAAATAAAAAATAATCAAATTGAAAAATTAATATAATTACAATCAGATATTGATTGTATAAAATATACAACTATTTCAGCAAACAATGTTACAAATCTTACAACATAATATACAAAGCCTAATGCCAAAGAAGCACAAATTAGAATATTTTATAAATAAAAATGATACTGATATGAGCCGTTCAGAAGCCAATGTGATTAAGTCCACTTATTGAAATTTTTCAAATTTTGGTAAATTCTAATAAATAAAATTTATTCTATTAGAAATTACCAAAATTAGAAAAATTTCAATAAGTGGACTTAATCACATTGGCTTCTATTTTGGTAAATTTTAATAAATAAAATTTATTCTATTGGAAATTACCAAAATTAGAAAAATGGCACTTAATCACATTGGTTTCTGAACGGCTCATATTATCTGGAAAACTGAGAATAATACAAAAAATTTAAATTCAACTTAATTATAAAAACAAATAGTAATGGTTATGGGGTTGTTGCCATAATCCTTAAAAAAAAATATAAACAAATTAAATATGAAACAAATCATAATATTTTTATAATTCAAACCCTTAATCTTATACCATGTTCACACTCAGTCTATACCCTGGTTATAGAGCTATATCATAATATAAACATGATATTGATTTATTTTTCCATACAAAAAATTTGTCATTCTATATTGTAATATACGTATACCCACTTCGAAATGAGGGATTGAATGAACAAGCTATAAGAAAATATCGATTCATTTGTAATATTTCGATATTATTGATCATATTTCAATGAATTTTAACACCCCAACACAACAATTGTCAATCTTGTCAATCAAAGCAACTATGATATTATTGTTTTATTTTCAATTTTGGCAAAATATTATTAGAATCATTAATTTTATTTTACATTTTTTTTTTGCAATTATTTTATTTTCAATACCAGCTGATTTTCAAACTTAATGTCAAAATATATTAAGTATGTTCAGTGTGAACACCATTTTTTATACCAGGGGTATAGAAGCCCATAACCAGGTATAGAATCTAAGTGTGAACATGGTATTAAGATTAATATAACTATAATAGCTCTTTATTTTAGGTCCACAATCAACAAAAAAGAAATAAACGAAGAACTATCTAAGTTATTATTTTCCTTACAAGACAAAATTAACATAATTCTTTGTGGTGATTTTAATGCAAGAAACACAAATTGGGGTGATATAATAAACAATAGTAAAGGTATGGAACTGGAAAATATAATGAACTCAAAAAACTTCATCTGCTTAAATAATGGAAGTTTCACATACCAAAGAAACCTAAACAATATAAATTCACAAATTGCTAATTAAGCATTTTATATTTAAAATATTTATTAATTAATATAAATTAATTGAATTAGATTTTATCAATTTGACAAAATCAATTTATTTAATAAAGAAATAAATACAGGGTGTACCATGTTGCATTTCAAAATAATTAACACAGGGTGTACCATGTGGTACACCACATATATCCCTTTCCCAGATAAAACGACTATTTTGAAGAAATAAGTCTTTTTTTTAGATAATAAGGGTCTTCGGTCTTAGTTGATGATTAATTGATCATTTATTTTATTTACATATTTCTTACATTTTCTAGATAAAATTAAATTTTTTTAGATAATTTTCAAAATTAAAATTTAAATTCCTTTACAAAAATTTATTTATAAAATTTGACTTTTTATAGAAAAACAAAACATTCTAAATTAACTACATTATTTAATTTTTTTTTTCATTGTTTATATTTATTACATATTTTATATTTATTACATAAATTGTTTTATTTATTACATTATTTATAACTTTTTTATTTATTTATTACATTACATTATAATTTTTTAATTTATTATATTGCTACAAAATATTTTAAATTTTAATTTTTATATATATATATATTTTTTTTTATATATTTATTTCATTACATTAAAAAAAAATTTATTTATTACATATATATATAATTCTTTATTTTTCTTAAATCTTTTTTTTTTATTTATTACATTTATATATAACTTTACATATATCTTATATGTTTTTTTTTCATAAATTTTTCTATTAATTTATTTAAAAACTTCTTATATACCACTGCCAATTTATTACATTATTTTTTAATATTTCTATTTATTACATTATTTTTTTTTATATCTCTTCCTTTCCCTTTACTCTACTATTAATGTAAATTTTTTTTACTAACAAAAAAATTTACCTTGTTTATATCCTTTTTACTTTTTTTTATTTTACCGAATTTCGCACTTCCAACGGTATGTTGTTGGAAACCTTTACCTATTCAGGATTGCTGGTAGGCTCGGTCGAGTAATAACCAAGATAAGTTTTAATTACAAATCAAAAACGGTTATTATGTGTATTTGTAATATGTGTATTTATATATGAATTTTTATATATGTATATATATATATATTTTTTATTATGCAAACTATAAATTGTGTTATCTGAAGGATATGTGTATGGTATATATATATTTTATATATATAATTTTTTTTAAAATTGTGTTATCTGAATGATAGCATCACAGGAGATATAGATGAGTTTGCTTTAATTGTGTTTTGTCTTTTTTTGTAAGTTTGAGTTTTCTGTTTAGTCGGTGGAATGGCGGGTGATTCGCAATTGAATTCTGTTATTTCTACTGGTCTTGATATTTCTACAGGTCTTGATATTTCTATTTGTCTTGAATTTTTGTTTTTAATAATATTTTTTACTTCTAAAGGTTGTTCGTATGTCTCTTCTGGTCTATAATTTTTTGGTGTCTGGCAACATCTTATTATTTTAATCATAATAAAAATTATTATTATTATTACAATAATTCCTATTATAATTGTATTAGCCAATGTCGTGGTTTTCAAATTATTATAATTTTGTTGTTGATTTTTTCTTTCTCAATGTCGTCTTGTAATTGTTTTATTCCCAAACTACGTTTATCAAATTCATACCTTAGTTCGTCAGGTCCTAATGGTTTTACGTGGCTAGTTATATTCAAGTCTAATATCCATTGTTCTTCCGATTCTGTAAAATTATGGGTTATTGTTGGTACTTTATTAAAAATATGACGTGACATATCTTCCACCTGCTTAATTTTCGTATCGAAATAAGGTAATTCTAAACTACCTAAAACGTTTGAACATTTTTGTATACATTTAACTATTCCTGTCCCTACTATTTCTTGCTTATAAGTATGCGAATTGCAAAAACTACTTAATTCTTGTTTTTTGAAAAATATATATAACCAACTATTTTCTGATCGTAATGGTGTATAACATGGTTTTCTATATTTTTTATGACTTTTTTATGATCGTTAATGTTCATCCGTCTCTCCTAAATTACGAAATATTTTTACTATGCCATCTTCTGAATTTGTCAATAAAATTTTTGGATGTAATTGTCTACATACTTGAATTAACTCGTTATTAGCCATTTTTATTTTTTGACAAGCGTACGCATAGTCTTTGGTCGTATAATAAATATAATGTTTTGCTGAGTTATTTGCTATGTAATCCCAATCCGTCTGTACTACCGTTATTTGCCCGTTGTTGAATTCTTCATGTTTTAACACATTAATTGATACACGAATTCATATTTGTTTCCATCAGAAAGCTAAGTCAATATTTGCGAGTTGATTTACTACTTCTGCTGAATATAGATGCATGTTGGCATCATTAGTAGTCATATTTTGTAATACCTCTACTAATAATTGGAATCAATGACCGAAGGATGAATTTTATGCTGCTGTAGTGCATTTATAATTTCACCTTGTTCTAATATAAATCCTTGAACTCGTTCAAGTTCTGCCAAAACATAAATAATTAATTTATAAGAAGTTCTATTTCAGCCCAAATATGCTTCATTTCATTCTGTATTCCTTAAAATTGTTTGTTTACTATCTTCTCCACTGACCCCAACCTATCCTCTAATTCTATTGTACGTACAGTCAAATTTCCCGTTACATCTAGCATGAACCCAAAATTTAAAGCTATTATTGCATTTTGATGATCTAACAATTCCATTACCTTTTCACCGTTATGTTTTAAATTTTCCAACCCACTATAAATTTTGTCTGCGTCATTTTCGTCCATTGTCCCGAATAACATTTTTAAGACCGACCCTATTATATTTATTGCTCCCCTTTTTCTTCTATTAAAATAATGGTTAATACCCGTAGTTGATTTAGTAATGTTGTCCACCCACAAGTTTATCTCTTTTTTGAAAGTATCACATGTACGTGTTTCTGTGTATTGGAGTAGTGTTAAACATGTATTATCTACTTGGTTACTAATAGAATTTAAAAAATCATTCATTTTTTCATTTGTAGTTAACTGCGTGAATAGTATCTAGGAGTGGAATCACCTAATGTGATATGTGATTATCAACTGTCACAAAAAAAAATCTAGCTGCACGTAATGTGATGGTCACACGATTTATGACATTTTTGTGATCATTTTGATGTGACGGCTATTTAACTATCACATTGTGTTTATTTATATTACTTTTGCGATGTGATAAATTGTTTTCTAATAAAATAATTATTTTTTACTAGTTTTTATTATAATTATTATTACAAGAAGGTGTTTTATCACATAGACCAATGTAAGTAAAGTTTTAGATTAAAAAAAAATTATATTTTATAAACAAAAATTTTATTAGGGCAAATCGTGAACAAATAAATTTTATTAGGGCAAATCGTGATTGGCTAAATCGTTTGTGCCAAAGCCTGCCCAAGGAAGGCAACATTCCAGTCAGCAATGGGAGAAATTAAAAAATAAATTAAATGCTAGTGGTCCACCAATCAAAAATGTTGCTGAATGGAAAAGAGTAGGTTGATTCTTTAATTTCTAAGATGTAAATATATTATTTATTATCTCATATTAAGGTATGGAGTGTCCGGAAATACAACACTAAAGCTAAATTGGTGAAAAACAAAAAATCAATTGGTAAAACAGGTGGAGGACCGTACAATGTTACAATGCTAACAGGAAATGAAGAAGCAATTGTAACCGCCTGTGGACTGGAAGCAACAGTAAGTGGCATACCTTTTGCTTCCACGTTTGGTAGCACTAGCACCGCAGATGGTTAGTGTATTTTATTAATTAAATATGTTATTTTAGTATTCCAATTTTTTTTTTTTTTTAGCTTTTTACAATATAAAAGAAGAAATTGTTATTGAAGATTCCACAGAATTGATGAAAACATCAAACATAGAAGAACAACAAGATGTTGAAAATATTGAAAGCAATATAAATATTACACCAAATACGATTACACCTTCTTATAGGTTTAGTGCAACATCACAAAGGCAGAAAAATGAATTATTGAAGGAGCAGGTGGATCTTCAAAAAAAAATGTTGCAGCAGCAAACTGAATTTGGGGAAAAAGTTATTGAGAACTTATCTGCAATAAAACATGCAATGTTACAGCAAATTGCACTTATGAAAGAAAGAAATGATAAGAATAATAAAATACAAATCTGTGAAATATTATATAAATATTTTATATTAATAAAAATTTAATTTTATTTTATTTAAATAAATATGTTTTTTGATTTTGATTGAAATACAGCGAAATAAACTAATTAGAAAGTATTGAAAAAAATTTGGTCTAAATTTATCGAATGCACTTTTATGGTAAATGTTTATTCTCATATATATATATACTTTTTTTTATATATAAAAAATGTTATCCATTAATTTCTGATAACAAATTAGAAGTGATAAATACAATTAATTAATTTTAAAAATAGGAATATCTAAATAAAAACATATGTTGTATTGGATAAAATGTCATTTTACATTATAAAATTAAAAATAATATTTTTTTTAATATTTTTTGACAGTGGAGACCGGTGGAGACTTTATTTTTAGAAAGTATTGCCGTATTTGAATATAAATTCCTATGATCACAATAGATAGATGAAATATATTTTGTGATCATTATAATTTATCACAAGAATGATAATCACATATCACATTAGGTGATTCCACTCCTGGTATTCAATAACTGTTCTAAATTTTTCAAATAATACATCGGTGTTTTTTATTTGCTCTACTATAACTGTAGTACAATTTACCAAGCTTGCCCATAACAATAACACAATTATTTGTAAAATTTCCATATTTCCTAAAAATACAGTAATTAGTACTTATTCACTATCTAACAAAGTTATTATTCCTAAAATTCCTATTATAACTATTATTCTAACAAAATTACATATCTTATTTTATTTGTTATTGGGAAACTAGAAAAATAATTTGTAATTCTATCTCTTTAATGCATAGTCTGTTTTATTAATGCACTATTTTACGTAAAAACTGTTTTTTTTTTTAAATGCAAAATAGGCAAAAAAAAATATTTAACAAAAATAATAATTTTATCTTATGACTTTAATTATCAATTAATTTCCGAGATGTACGGTCGTTAAAAAAATAATATCAAAGATGGAATCACTCATTATCTCCATTTCAAACAAATTGTGCGCCTAGGTTATAGATATGATTGTGACATATGCGCACACTTTTTTTACCGAGAGTGTGATAGGCAGGTCCAGTATGAGAGGACCGGACACAAGAAAGTGTTTTTAGTTAAATCATGGTAATTAATTCATTTTTACTTAGTTAAATTTAAATTAAATTTGTTTTCTTTTTCAGATTTGAAATTAAAATTTTCAAAAAAAAACTACAAATTATGTCTTATTATTTATTTGTTTTCCGGATTATAATAATTTTGTTCCTATCTCATTTTATTTAACACAATTTGCTATAACACTAAAAAAAATTATATTCGTTCCATTCTTGACATTTCACATTTATTGTGACATATGGAACGAAATTACAATGTGGCACATGAGAATGTCATATATATATATATATATATATTTGTATAAATATATACATAGTACATAATTTATATGGTGAAGATTGTGTGTGTGATTTTTTATTGAAATGAAGGTACTTTTATTATTAAAATGCCTAATAATAATATGTTATTAAAGTGAATCGTTTAAAAGAAAAAAATTATTAGGAAAGTACCATATTATTAAATTTTTTTACATAAAACTGTAATCGATTTATTTAGTTTCATTTCAGAATTTAATTTCTACTAATTGATTTACGCACAACGAGGTACGATAAACAAATTGCGCACATTAAGTATAATTTTTTTTTTTTTTTTTAATATACAACTTAAAATATTCTAATTTTTTTTAGCTCTTTATAAAAAAAAAACTACTTTATCAACCGAATTACCTCAAAAAAAATTCAACAATTTTAATATCAACAATTATTGAGAAAAAAAAATTCCATATGATACAAAACGTGAATCATAACAGTTTAAGTATGGAACGTAAGGAAGACCAATATTGAAAATAATAATAGCAGTTTAGCATTAGTACTTATTCTATTATATATTTTGTTTTATTTTATATTTGACAAAAAAAAAAAAAAACTATTTTTTTTTAAACTTGTTTGTTTTTCAATTTAAATTTAAAAGTACTCGGTATAAATTAAATAATAATCTAAAAAAAATCTAACCCCTTTAAAAAGAATTATTACTAAATTATTCCCACAAAATTATGTTATTAATTATCAAAAATAAAATATAAGTTTAAAAATTTCAATAAAATATAAGTCTAAAAAATTTCGAAACTATCTGTCTAACTGTCGGTCCATTTTTTAATTCTGTTGTTATGTATTCTTCTGAGTTTTTTACCTACTTTAATAATAGTGTTTAAAGAGTTTGGTACTTCCAAAACTTCATATGGACCTAGCCAACCTGTAATTAGTTTGTTAGCCTTATTAGGGTTAATTAACAATACGCGATCTCCTTTCAAATATTTTTCTTCAACTACCTTTTTATCATAATATTCTTTTGTTTTCAGTTTAGTTAGTTAGTAGTAAGGGGGGATTACATCCCCAACACTAGGCCATAGGTATGCCCTTCAATAACAACAATATTTCCCTCTACTGCTCTTCAAGATGGCCAAGAGACTGGTGAGTCCCAGTCTCTTGGCCATCTTCCCTAAGAGACAGTGCCCTGTTACTATGCCTACCGACATTCTTAGGTTGCTCCTATTCTGCGATAAAAGCCTTTGTTTTACTAAGATTTCTCTCCGGCCAAAGCTCTTTCGTCACCCGACAAGTATCGGTATTGACCCATATCTGCTTTACATTCATTTCCGTAATCCTGTCAATCTCTTTCTTCGCGACTCCCAGTGGGATGAGAATGGATTGATCAGCCTCCCTTATATCCTTCTCAGAGCCCTTCCTAGCCAGTTCATCGGCTTGCTCGTTTCCATGTATGTCGCTATGACCAGGTACCCAACACAGTTTTACCGTACTAATCCTGCAGAGTGTCTGAAGCACATCTCTACATCTCCTAACCAAGCTTGATTTTACTACCGTGGAATCAAGCGCTCTGATAGCGGCCTGACTGTCGACATAGATTGTGATATTCTCGTTTGATATCACCTTCATCATTGCCAGTGTTGCCGCATGTTCTATGGCTAATACCTCCGCCTGAAACACACTGCTGTGGTTCGGCAACCTTACTGATTCTTCTATATTTAGTTTTGCTGAGAATACACCTGCACCAGTTCCACTGGCTGTCTTTGATCCATCCGTAAATATAGCAATCCCCCTGTCTGGTATCACCAAATCCCTATCCCATTCATCCCTTGTCGGGATTTGAATGCTGTATTCTTTCTCAAAGAGCATCTGTGGTACTAGATAGTCTGTCTGCACTCCTCTAGTGTCCAATCGATATTCTCCCAGTATCTTACTATGTGTATACGGCTTAAATTTTAGAGCATAAGATTCACGAAGTCTCAGCGCCGCCTTTGCTGCGTTGTTTTTAACCACCTCGCTCACTTGATGTAAATCAAGAATTATCTCCATGCCTTTAATTGGTGTGGTACGAAGAGCTCCCGTGACACTTATGCACGCCAATCTTTGTACCCTTTCTAACTTTTTCATCATTGTTTTCTTCTCCACTGCCGGCCACCATACTAGCACGCCGTACGTCAGTATAGGTCTCACGACGCTGATGTATAGCCAGTATGCTATGTCCGGTTTAATACCCCATTTCTTCCCGGAGAATCTCTTGCATGTAAATAAAGCAATGGTTGCCTTTTTCACCCTTTCCTCAACATTCATATTCCAATTCAATTTGGAATCCAGTATAATCCCTAGGTATTTCGCACTGCTTGAGAGTGTCAGCTCCACTCCGTTTAGCGCTGGTAGATTAAAGACTGGGATTTTCCTTTTTCTGGTGAAAAGAACCAGCTCCGTCTTGGCTGGATTTACTGATAGCCCACAGCTATCAGTCCACCTTGCTACTATGTTGAGGCCCGTATCCATCAACATGCTGATAGTATCCAGAAATTTTCCACTTACTAGGATCACAAGGTCATCCGCATATGCGACAACTTTGTACCCTTTCCTCTCTAACTCCTTTAAGACACTGTCCATTACCAGTATCCACAGAAATGGCGATAACACTCCTCCCTGTGGTGTACCTCTGGTGACAGTTAAACTTACCTCACTAGTACCCCAGCTTGCCATTATGTTTCTTGTCTTAAGCATCTGGCCAATCCAGATTGTAACACCTCTATTCACGCCTGTATCAATCAGCGCCTTCTCAATAGCATCAGTTTTGACATTGTTGAACGCCCCTTCTATGTCAAGGAACGCTGCCAATGTGTACTCCTTGTTATTCAGTGACGTCTCAATTTGCGTCACCGTATTATGTAGTGCTGTTTCCACTGACCTCCCTTTCCAATAAGCATGTTGAGCAGTCGAAAGAGAGCCATCTCGACAATTGCTTTTTATATGGACCTCTACTAATTTCTCCATTGTCTTGAGCATAAAGGAAGACAGACTGATCGGTCTGTAATCCTTTGCTATAGTGTGGCTATTTTTACCGGGTTTTGATAAGAATATAACCCTTACATTTTTCCAGCTTTTCGGTACGTACCCCATATATAGGCAACTCATGAAAATCACTACCAGCCATTTTGCCAGCGATCCAGGGCCCCTCTGCAACATAATCGGTCGAACACCATCCGGACCTGGTGATTTGTATGGAGCAAATGATTTGACCGCCCATACTACCTTCTCCTCTGTCACAATCGTTTTGGCTAGATTCCAAAGTTCTTCCGTGCCTCTTATCCCTTCATGTGAGCACTCATTTCCCACTGGCTGGGAGCCCGGGAAATGGGTCTTCATCAGTGTGTCCAGTGTCTCCTGGCACGATTCAGCCCATGCTCCATCCTCCTTTGTTATGTAGTTCGGAACTGTTGGTTCCTTCGACAACAACTTCCTCAATCTTGCTGTCTCATTGACACCTTCCATTGATTCACAGAACATTTTCCATGATTGCCTTTTGGCTTTCCTTACCGTGTATTTAAACTTATTTAGACCTTCCTTATAGTTATCCCAGTCAACTATACAGTTATCCCTTTTTGCCTTATTGTGCAATGATCTTGCAACTCGTCTGCACTCTTCCACCTCGACGTTCCACCAAGGTGGTCTCTTACCGTTCTTCGTCCGACTGATAGGGCAGCTCATGTCAAAGGCATCTGCCATCAGAGTGCCAATGTCATCAACCACCCTATCAATCACTTTACTCACCGTTAGACATTCATGGGCTGGCGCCCCCAAGGAGCCATTTAAAGCCTCCCTGTATTTACACCAGTCAGCTTTACGAGGATTTCTAAAGCTGACCCTTTCTTCCCGCTTACAGTTAATCTGAAACCTAATCCAACAGTGATCGGATAGCGAAGCCTCATCCGACACCCTCCATTGTCTTACCGTTAGTGAACTAGAATTAGTGGCTAATGTTAGGTCTAGGACCTCCCTTCTATTTCTAGTTATAAAAGTAGGGGCTGTTCCCCTGTTACATACACTAAGGTTAGTACCACTAATATAATCTAAAAGAGACTCACCTCTGCTATTGATATTCGTGCTTCCCCAATGCGTATGATGTGCATTGGCATCACAGCCGATCAGCATATCGTATTTCCATTTCTCTATAGCTTTCCTCAGAACTTCTGATGGCGGCTGATCCACGCTATCATATGGCATGTAAGATGAGACAAGGAGTAGAGGCTTATCCATCTTACTCCTGCCCCATTCTACCGCTGTGTTATCTTCATCACTGAAATCATTTAAAAGAAACATTTTAAGCTTTTTATTGACTAAAATGCATGATCTTTGTCTACTTACGCCTCCTTTATAATACAGGTTAAAATCCTTACCTTTTAAACCTTGTATTCTTCCTCTACTATCGATCCACGGCTCCTGTATGAGCGCAACGTCGATGTTGTGTTGGCTCATATACCCGATCAGATTGCCTGTGGCAGCCCTACTGTGGTGGAAGTTTACCTGGATCATCTCCATCATCAGGTCCACCACCACCTACCATCCTCACATACACATGAGCCAAGCTAAACCTGACCATGTACCTGCTCTTCTCTAAAACTGGAAGGGAATCCCTGTTGATACTAACTAGGAAGTGCTGGCCACGTTCCGTTCGAGCATCAACCTTCAACACTTTCCAGTCTTCTGCCTTGAGTTCCTTGTTTTGTCCAACAAGGAGACTCAACAACCTTTCTGGCGTCTGGAACGGCTTGGGTACCCAGATCCACGCCTTCGGCCTCATGAACTTGACGGTATCGGCTCTAGGGATGGCTCTCAGCCTTGATCCCTCCCATATACCATCTAGCTTACACAGGGTAGTGGTTAGGAAGTCTTTCGACACCTTGTTTGCACAAGCCACTATCTTGTACCCTTTCTCCCAACCTGCACCATCGAACTGGTTCTCATCCGCTGAGCCGGATGCAAAGTATTTAATTAGTGCGTCCTGGATCTTTTCTTCTGCCTTTAGCCATTGGTCGCTATCGAACTTCCCTTCTGGGGAGCCCTCGTCCACAATAGCTACCTGCAGCTCATCACTTATACCTTTTGCCTTTTTAGGGGCCTTCGGTAATAGATCATCATTGGATCTTCCTCTCTTTTTCACGTACTGTTCCTTGGCTATCGCAGCTTTTCCAGCGGTAGGCTTCGGTACAGTACGTGTTTTGTTATCGCGAACAACTCTTTCCCTAGTCTGTTTAGCAGACGCATCGGATCGAGATGCCTTGACAACTCGTCTATCACCAGCCCCCCTAGTCTTATCAGACGCACCGGAGGTTGATGTCGACGATTTCGCCTTCTTAGTGTCAGCCTCCCTAGTCTGCTTATCAGACGCATTGGA
Source organism: Rhamphomyia laevipes (assembly GCA_963920725.1). NCBI lineage: Eukaryota > Metazoa > Arthropoda > Insecta > Diptera > Empididae > Rhamphomyia > Rhamphomyia laevipes. Next base: position 32,279,879 of record OY987255.1, read on the forward strand.
AGCCGACAGTTTCACCAGTTCTCTCAGCTCAACTGATTCAACTATGTGCTTGGCTTCAACAAGTTTTTCCTTGTCCCAGGCACTTAGTTCCTTCGGATCTTTCAGCGACAATTTTTGCAATCGTCTTTTAGCGCTTCGGATCCTGTTGAGCGCATCTCTTCCTGGATTGAACCCCTGTGTGCGGGTTAATCTTGCGGAATGTTGTCTCAGCTGGTATGGTGCTGGAGCCTGCCTTACCAACCTCCTTCTCTTTCGAGTCTTCCAGATTAATGATGGTCTTATTACCATCACCTTCCATGTCGGAACCAGAATCCGTTAGACTTCCTAACTCTAGGTTGCTCAAACCGAGAGTGGTAGATGATGATTGTGACAATGCTCGCAATATTTCATCATCTAATTCAAAATCAGTAGCATTGCTGCGTGCATCAAGGCCTGATTCCACCTTCATACACGTTCCTACTGGCGACTTAGATCCTTCCAGACCCAAGCCCTCGCCGCCTGCCGTAGGTACAGGCGACACTTGTGTTGATATCCCAACACGAGAATTGTCCTTTTCCGTTTGCATTTTCCATATTGTTGTGGATTCTCTTGGTTTTCAGACCTCACTCGTGGCCTTATCGGCATGGTTGGACCTGCCAGATACTGTACAGAGCTACAGTATTCGCCGACATCGCCCACTTCGCTCATCGATCCTACTTAAGGCCCACCACCGCGTCAAGGTGGAATCCCCGGGGGGTGTTTTCAGTTTACTGGCTATTAAATTTTCCTTCGCAGCTTTCTGAATAGTCTGTAATTTGTAACGTATGGTGGAACATAAATTCTCATAGTTATAAATTGGTTCAGGTTTTTGTTTTATTATTGTAGGCAGGGGATCATAAAATCCGTACAAAGCGTAAAGGGGCGAAAATTTCGTTCCTTCATGTGGCGTGTGGTTGTGTGAAAAAACTGCTTCTGCTACCCATCCATCCCAGCTCTGCGTATTTTGATTTATCATTATACGTAGGTATTTTGATTTATCATTATACGTAGGTATTCTAACGAACCATTGGACTGGGGGTGATAAGCAGTGGTTTGAACTCTTTTAATTTTCAACAATTTACACAATTTACACAATACTTCTCCAGTAAAGTTTGTTCCTTGATCATTTATTAGCTTTTTTGGAATTACTGAGTATTTCAGAATTATTCGTTGATAAAAAGCTTCTGCTACTGTTACTGCCTCCATGTTGGGTATGGGTACACAATCCAATATTTTGGTTAGGTCATCTTGAAATGTCAAAATATACTTGGTACCATTGTTGGTAATTAAAAAGGACCTACTAAATTCAAATATACTTTGTCGAAAGGTCTCTGCGGTATCTGTTGTGGCCATTCCCATTTTTGTAGCTTTACCTCGTTTTCCTTTCTGACACTTAGGGCATGCTTTTATATATTTCCATATAGTCTTAAGCATATTTTTCCAATAATAAAATCTGTTCACTCTTTTATATGTTTTCACCACTCCAAAATGTCCTCCTAGTGGGGTGCCATGGTACTCTTTTAAAATAATTTTAATTTCCTCTGGATCGGTTAATTCTATTCGTTGTGCAGAGCTTTCCCTAATCCATGCCCCTTCTTCGTCTATTTCTGATTCTGTGTCTGATTCGTGTGTTTCTACTTCAACATTTTTCTCTTGATTAGCTTTGGTAATTTTTTATTAATATATGCTTTATTACATTCAACACAAAAATAACTACAAGCAAAAGCTGCAGTAAGTGATGTTATCACATTGTAATGATTATTGTGATGTAATAGATTTAATCTTAAACCGTTTCCATCTCCTTGAAATATAACATCTTTTCCTTTACTGCCATATTTATAAACCGTAATTTTATAATTTTTTAAATGATCTTGAAATTTCTGCAATTCGTTTATGCCAACTCCTTCTGAAGGAATTTGTATTCCCGATTCTTGTAACAAATTCATCGTACGGGTAGTCTGTATTTTTTTTACATCTTTTCTTAATTTTATTTTATCAATATCATAATCGGCTGTTGCTATAGCTACAACTAAAGCTCTTGGTAGGCAATTATTATTTATTGTTATAATACCTTTACGTTTAATGCATTCTTCGTTAAAGGTATAAAATTTAGTTACTTTTCCTTGTCCACTAGGCATTTGCACAGTAGTGACTGTCAAGCAAAACGTATCTGTACTCAAACCCTCAGATTTACTTTGAAATCGTGAGTGAATTCATGTATGAGTGTTAATCTATGATAGCATACAATGTATATGTTGCATCAGTGTTTTTTCGTTAATTTAATAAATTAACAAATTATTATTATTCTGATTTTTTACGGTACAATAATTTGTAAGAATATTAAAAATTGTCCATGATTTATTAATCATATATTAAGTTCTTTAACTCTTAAATGATTTCTAATTAAAAATAAAATGATCAAATGTATGCTTTAATAGCATACAATGTATATGTTTATCAGTGTTTTTCATTAATTTAATAAATTAACAAATTATTTTTCTGATTTTAAAAATATATATAATAAATTAATAATAAGTTCTTTAACGCTTTAATGATTTTTAATTAAAAATAAAATAATAAAATGTATGCTTTAATAGTGTACAATGTATATGTTCTGTGTTTTTCTAATTAAATAAAAATCACAAAATTACCATTTTATTTTATTATTTTTGCGTATAAAAACTCAGGGTTTTTTAGCATATATAATAAATAATTTCAAAATACAACTAACTATCCAGAAGTGAACAACATTGAAACTTTTATCATGGTAAATTTTAAATTTTTTATTAAAAATTATAATATTTATATTTTCTTATTGTAGAATTTTTTAGAATCTTTTGAAAAACTAGCATCAGGAAAAGAAAACCAACTTTATTGAAAGCTCGATGATCTTTTTGTGGGAAAAGCCTATCAGATTGAGGCTTTCAAATTTTTAGTCACCCGCTTTGGCCAAAAAGTAATTGTAGACCTAATGGATAATGGAGTCATAAAGCGAATATTTTTACCAACAAGAATTTCCCAGACAATCACAACAAATGAAGAACTTAAACAGTTAAACAACGCTGCCTATTGTTTAAAATAATGGAAAGTTTTTCCATTATTTGTGAAGTTTGTAAAGATGGCAACATCTTTTCTTTACTCAAACGCAATAATGAATTGATGGAGAGTCTTACTCCCACAATTGAAGTAATAAAAAATAATGTAGATTCTTTTGGTGAGCGTATTTTTAATATAGAAAATAAAGTTATTTTGTTGTCTAACAACGTAATTGATATTTCTTCCACTGTGGAACAAATTGACAAGAACGTTGAAGCCAATACTCGTTCAATCATCAGTAATAGTACTGACTATAAGAATAATTTTTCTAAAGCGTTCGATTTGCTTAACAATATTAATGACTCTACCTTAATGGATGATGTCAATGTTAAAATTAACCAAATTAAAGTAGAGCTTTTGAAAACAACGTACGAAATTAAGTCGATAAACGCACTTTCTGCAGCGAATAACGCATGCATATCTAATTTAGATGATAAATTTTGTAAGACCTCCGGTGATATTTCACAATTAGTTATAAAGCTTACGAGTGACATTAATAGCCTGAACTTAATTTGCGAAAGTAACTTTAATGATTTAATTAACTGCTGTTCGGTTTACGGTAGTGATCGCACGGATACTCAACCTATCCCTGAACCAGTTGGCGAGATAGCTAGTAATGATGTCCCAGCGTCTGAGACACCGTTAACTAGTAATTCGGGTACAAACAACACGTCACTACTGGTAGAGCTATCTGAAATCGCGGAAAACGTCACACATAATAAATCTGTTACCGAGCTCCCAGTAATCAGAGCTGTACCGAGGCAAAAATCAATATTTGTGTCTCGTCTTAATATCACAACATCTAATAGAGATGTTCTTAACTTTATAAAATCCAAGCTAGTTGCTGCAAATATAACTGACGACCTTGACTTAATAAATATTAAAAATATTTCTAATTCAAGTCGTATAGTAGCTTCTTTTAAAATATCGGTGCCTGAAGCTATGTTTCAATTATTGTTATCACCAAGTATCTGGCCGATTAACACCTTCGTGCAGGAATTTATTGATAAGCCTAAATCCACCGTGGGCATTAATTTAAATGCGGCTCCAAAAAACTAAAATGCTTGTCCCTCTACTATCAAAACGTAAGGGGACTCCGTACAAAAACGCGTGAAGTTTTTCTGAAATCGCACGCACTTCCGTATGATGTGTTTGCGTTAACCGAGACTAATTTAAACGCTAGCTTTAATAATAATGAAATTTTTAACTCTGATTTTAATGTTTTTCGAAAAGATTGTCTTATTGACGGTTCAGACTCTTCTGGTCGCGGTGTCCTTTTGGCAGTGCGTCTTAATTTTGATAGCTCGGTCTTTGAAATTCCTAATACTGAGGGTATCGAATTAATTTGCGTCAAAATTAATTTAGCCAAAAGATGTTTTTTTATTTTATGCTGTTACATTAGGCCATGCAGTCCGATAGAGACATACCAGCTCCTAGTCGACGCAGTTGATTTCTTGTCTAATGCCATGGCTCCGGCTGATGATTTATTGGTTTTGGGTGATTTTAACCTACCTGATCTGGTGTGGACACAGTTAGATGATGATTTACATTTTGTTGCTGCAAACGCAACAACTCAAAAGGAGGTATTATTTACCGATAATCTCTCTGACAATGGTCTCTGGCAGGTCAGTGATGTTAAAAACAATCTCAACAGACAACTCGACCTTGTTTTTACAACTAATAGTGAAAATTGTGTAGTAGTGGAAAGCAGCCTCACTCTCTCCACTATTGATCTCTACCATCCTCCTTTAGCATTAAATTTTTCTTATGAGAATGGTATCATTAACGTAGATTCAGAAACAACTTATTCTTTTAATTTTCGTAAAGCAGATTTTGATTTACTAAATAATTTACTCAGTAATATTAACTTTGATGAAATTTTAGCCAATTCTAATAATAATATTGATATTTTAACTGCCAACTTTTATACGACTCTTTTCGAATGCTTCGTTTTGTCTGTTCCAGTCTCACCGGGGCACAGTGGGTCACCATCTCCACCATGGTATAACAAGGAACTACGTACACTGCGTAATCGCAGAAATAAGTTATGGCAAAAATTTTTAAAGTCGGAAACGAACGCCGATTATAACGAGTATATTTGTACATATGTAGAATTTTCTGATTTATCACAATTACTTTACGATGAATATTTAAATAAAATGCAAACTGAGATTCTATCAAATCCTAAAAAATTCTGGCAGTTTGTCAATACAAAAAAGAAATCAGATGGTTATCCATGTACTTTGAAGTACTTAGACAACTCCTCTAATGAATCTAAAGTAATAACTAATATGTTTGCCAATTTCTTTAGTCGGGCTTTTAACGATAGTAACTTTCATCCTGATGAACACTATTTTTCATATTTAAATAATGGCCAACAAACTAGTATCGGTCATGTACACATAAATTTAAATGACGTAGTTAGCAAGATCCATAATCTTAAAGATGATTACTCTTCCGGCCCCGACGGTCTGCCACCAATAGTTTTAAAAAAATGCTGTGACACCTTAGCGCGCCCGTTAACATCTATTTTTCAATTATCACTTTCTGAAGGTATTTTTCCCACCCTGTGGAAGAAATCCTTTATTATTCCAATTCATAAAAAGGGTTGTAAAGCTGATATATTGAATTACAGGCCCATTGCGAAGCTTTCCAGCATCCCAAAACTCTTTGAAAGTATTGTGTACGATTCTTTATACTTTCATTGCAAACCGTTGTTCTCACCTAAACAGCACGGGTTTCTTAAAGGAAGATCTACAACTACCAATTTAACTGATTTTGTTTCTAAAACTTTAATTAATATTGAAAAGGGAAAAGAAGTAGATGTAATCTGCACCGATTTCTCCAAAGCTTTTGATAAAATATCACATAAACTAATATCGTTCAAGCTTAAGGCACTCGGTTTTCATCCAGGGTTTATTCTTTGGCTGGAATCATATCTAAATGATCGTCAATATCGTGTCTTATTTAGATCCACTACTTCCGATCCTTTTACTGCAAAATCCGGTGTACCGCAGGGCAGCCATCTAGGCCCTTTGATTTTTGTGCTGTCTATTAACGACGTGGAATTTGTAATAGTTGATTCGGATGTCTCGATATATGCCGATGACATGAAATTAGTTAAGGTAATTTCATCAACTCTCGATTATAATAAACTTCAAAGTGACGTAAAAAAATTTGCTACTTGGTGTGCGAAAAACCACTTAGAACTTAACGTTAGTAAATGTCAGTCTATCACATACTCGCGAAAACGTTCTCGGTCTCCACCTCGAGATTACTTCATTAATAATGAAGTCGTTTGTCGTGTAACGTCCATTCGGGATTTAGGTGTCGTCTGCGACAATGAGCTTAATTTCAGATCCCATTACGACAGAATTGTAAACAGGGCTAACTCAACGCTAGGTTTTGTAAAGCGGTGGTCTAAGGAATTCTCGGACCCATATGTTACAAAATCACTTTACACGACCTTAGTTAGACCTCTGCTTGAATATGCGAGTCAGGTATGGTCACCGTACCACGCGGTCCATATTAACCGAATTGAAACAGTTCAACGCAGATTTGTTCGGTTTGCTTTACGGGGTCTACCATGGGTAGACAACTTCAACTTACCCCCATATCAGGATCGTCTGAAGCTCATTGACATGCAATCCCTCGAAAAACGTCGTGAGGTAGCTGACATTTTGTTTGTGCAACAGGTCCTTTCGGGAATAATCGAGTGCCCTGCATTTTTAGATAAGATCTTTATAAACATAAATGCGCACTCTCTAAGATCTATCCCGCTTTTCCGTGTCAATAACCATCGTACAGACTACGGAAATAACGAACCGTACACAAGAATGCTACGTAAAGTTAATGTCGTTGCAAACCACTTCGATTTTAACTGTAGCAAAGTCACTTTGAAAAAATTACTGTACAATAATATATAAATGCCAGCCTTTATGTGTGTTGTTTTGCTCGTTGCTATTTAGCTTCGTATTTCTAATTGTATGTATGCTGTGTATGGATGTATGCCTTAATTTTATTTTTATTTGTTTTTCGTGACGATTGCCTTTTGCATGATAACTTTTAATTTGATTTAATTTTTTTTTTAATTTTTTTTAAAGAATTTTAATATTTTTCATTCATTTTTCAATATTTCAATAATTTTTGATGACGGGTGACCTTGAATTCGCAGGCGATATCAGCGGGAAGTATGTAGCGTTCTTTTCAGAATAGCGAAGCCTGATGCTAGGTGGTAACCTGTTAATTCAAGTCGTGACTTGTAATATTATTTTATTTTTATATTTTTCATATTTTTTTTTTTTTTTTAATTAGACTAGCTCGAATTGGTGGGTGACATCGGAAGGAGGTAGTAGCGTTCTTTTTAGAATAGCGAAGCCTGATGCTGGTGGTAACTTGCTAACTCGAGTGTTTTTTTTTTATATCTTATTTTTTAGTAGTTATATTTTTAACTATTTATTTTTACTGCTTGTATTAAGCAGATCGTGTTTAATCTATACTAACATTTATTTGTTTTGGTGATGGTAACAGCTAAGCACCAGAGCTTAATCCATTGCGGACAGTAAATTTTTTCTCAGCATGTGGAGAAAGTGCAAGAATACAAGCATATTGATAAAGATATTCTGTTTTCAACGTTCTTAGTATATGTACCTACTAACAATATCTCTCTATATGCTTGTTTTCGCTGATCCAAACAAATAATACAATTCTTTCATAAGTCCCCATCATCCTGAAAGGGTTAATGAGGCTTACGTTGTGAATTAAGTTGGATTAGATACTCTATTATTATTATTATTATTAATATTTCAAGGGCGTGACGCCGAAAAAAATAATATGTCAAAAATTGATTTTATAAGACAAACATGTAAAACCAGAATCTTTAAAATAAAAACACAAAACAATTTTCTTTTTATATCTTAAATTATTATTATTTTTTATTATCATTAGCTATTTTTTAAATATTGAATACATTTATTTAATAATTAAAGACATAAAATACGAAATATATATATATATATATATATATATATATATATATATGTAAAATGTAAATGGATAGATATGTCAACATTGCTGTTGTTGTTTTATTTGCTGCATCTATTCGAACCGAAGATCTCTTGGTTTGTAGACAACACACTACCATCTGAACTAGCAATCAGAATTTTTTTTATATGAAAGATTATGTGTTTTCTAAGGTTTTATGATGCTAATATGTTTTTGTATTTAAAAATATTAATGTTTTGATTTATGATATGAAATTTTAAATATAAGATTTTTTTTTATATATATAGATGTATATATATATATATGAACATTTTTTGTTTTTTATGACATAACTCAGCTTGTTAAGACTACCTAGTTTTTGATTTTAAACATACAAATTTAGGGATTAATATTTAATAAGTTATGAATTAACACCCACTCATAATGCACACAATCTATGATAAAATTAAAATATGGTTCTATAAAACATGAATTTGTCAACCAAAAAAATTTCTGTTTCATAGCTCAGTTGATAGCGTACTGTCTTACCACGCAACACATCTCTTAAAAAATTACTTTTTTGATCGAGAGTTTTGAAAAGCAAATCATTTTTTTTTTTTGCTTTCTGTAGAAATGTTAAAATCCATAATAATATATATATGATAAAAAATAATCTAAATAAAGTAAATAAATTAAAAATACAATTAAATTTAAAACCCCATATTTATTTCAAATTAAATGTTTACATAAAGTTAGTAATTCTACAAAAAATAATTATAAAAATAACTACGTAAAAATAACTAAAAACTACAAGTAAATATATGAAATTGAAATTAATAAAAATCATAAGTAAATAAATATATGAAATATTCAAATAGCTAAATAAAAAAACAAATAAAAAGTACAAAAAAAAATATATATAAAAAAGTGGCAAATATTTATATAGTAATTATATACCAGGTTTAAGAGTTAAGTTTAAAATGCCCGCTAAACTCACCAACGGCCGAATTAGAACTTCCTGCTATTTCCTGATCGGACTGAAATTAAAGGATAAAAATAAAAAAAATATACATAGATTTCGATTAAATTTAAATTGAATTTTTACCTCATTTCTTGATGGTATATATGAAGTTCGGTGGTAATTCACATGCAAATTTAGCGGGCGGTCAGTTTGAACAGGAATCAAATTGTCTCTTTGAAGCAAACCGTTGAAGTTTACCTGGTTATGGTATATGACTGTTAAGAGTCATAGTGCTGTTTCCAAAATTTAAGTTAAATATGGTAGAAGTAGAATCATTTTTAAAAACGGGGTTAATGGGTAGACAATCAACCTGAACCCATCCCATAATGCAGAAAAATGTAGTAATAGTAAATAATAGAGGATTCATAATGATATTATTATTGTTAAAATTTTAATACACTTTTTACAGTTTTTAATTCTGTAATTTTTTTTAAATTTTAATACACTTTAAAGTTTTTTTATAATTCTGTAATTTTTTTTAAATTTTAATACACTTTAAAGTTTTTTTATAATTTTATTTTTATTTAAATTTTTATTTAAATATTTTTTATAATTTTATTTCACGAGTAATTTTTAAAATTTAATACACTTTTTAAAGTTTTTAATTATGTAATTTTTTTAAATTAAATTAAACTTTAAAGTTTTTTTATAATTTTATTTTTATTTAAATATTTTTTATAATTTTATTTCACGAGTAATTTTTTAAAATTTTAATACACTTTTTAAAGTTTTTAATTATGTAATTTTTATAGCAGAGACAAAATATTTTTTATAATTTTATTTTGCGACCGATCACTTAAATGCTTTATGCAAGAATAAAAATGCATTTTAAAAATGCATAATTAAATACTCGTCTGTAATCAGATATTTTTGAAAAAGAAAAAATAATTTTTGAAAAATGCAATCTTGTCTTAATTGATTATACGCGTTTTGAAAAAAAAAAAACAAAAATCAGCAAAAAACTATAATCTAATTTTATATTTTATATGCATTAGATTGACATTTTAATATAATCATAAATTTGAAATTAATTATTTTTCATATTCCTAGAAAAAATAAATGCCCTAAATATTACAATATAATTTATTTCCGCGTAAAGAAAACAAAGTAATAAATATATATTTTTTAAATTAATATAAATATGTAAAGTCTACATGTGTATTTTATACATTTATAGTTTAGTTTTATTTTTTTATTATTTATTATAATGATAAGCTATATACCAAAAATAAATTGAAATTTATTAATAAAAAAATAATTAACTGATAGTTTTAATTATTGTTTCTGTAAATATGTTAAGTATTATTTTTTTATTATTTATTATAATGATAAGCTATATACCAAAAATAAATTTAAATTTTTCAATAAAAAATAATAAATTTATAGTTTTAATTATTGTTTCTGTAAATATGTTAAGCCTAATTTTTGATTTTAAACATACAAATTTAGGGATTAATATTTAACAAGCTAATGAATTAACACCCACTCATAATGCACACAATCTATGCTAAAATTAAAATATGGTACTATAAAGCATGAATTTGCCAACCAAAAAAAAATCTGTTTCATAGCTCAGTTGATAGCATACTGTCTTACCACGCAACACATCTCGGTTCAAATCCACTCAAAACCAAAACATTTTTTTTTACTTTTCGAAAGCACATCATTTTTTTCATCTAAGCAGCTTGCCACTGTAAATACAAGAAGGTTGGTGGTGCAATAGGTAGCGCGACCACCGACTTAAATATATTTCTATTCTATTGGACTCCAGTTCAATTCCTACACAAAAACTTTTTTACACAAAATACTTTTCACAAAATTCAAACAAACCTTCACACATGATCATACGCATAAGTTTCGTCACACATGAACATACACACAAGTTTCGTCACACATGAACATACACACAAGTTTCGTCACACATGAACATACACACAAGTTTCGTCACACATCAACACACACAAGCGGCAAGCAACTTCGCACAGGTAGCACGCATCAGCACACTTTTCCACGCTCATCAAACCCACACCAATTAACACGACACGCCCACCAATTAACACGTTGACAAGTGACACGCCCACCAATTAACACGTTGACAAGTGACACGCCCATCAATTAACACGTTGACAGGTGACACGCCCACCTTTGACATACTTCACTGAGCATGACCTAACACGCATGACTGATTCTCTTTACGCATGACTGCACTTTGGTTCCCACGCCAAAGTAGCCCAATTACTACTCCTCCGCTCTAGTTATAATATTAACATATCCTGATGTAACTTCCTTACTTTTCTCTTCTAATTCATCATATGGAATACGGCTCAGTGCATCAACATTCGAATTTAGCTTTCCTGGTTTATAATGAACTTTGTATGAATATTCAGATAGACGCATTTTCCATCTGTTTAGTCGACCCTCGGGTTTCGTTTATTGAATTCGCTGATCAGGGGTTTATGATCAGTATAAACAATAAAATCCCTACCGAAGAGATAACACTAGGGAGTGCAATACCGGAGTGAAAAATTAATACCGGTATTTCGGTACTGAAAAATTTGATACCGGAATCCCGGTATTCAATACCGAAACCAAAAAATAAGAAAAAACACCTATTATGAAAAAATCATCCATATGGT
>OY987255.1:32994855-33039991 GCA_963920725.1 Rhamphomyia laevipes
ACTTCGATTCGATGGAATATAAATAGATTATTGTTTGGGTCATTTTGTCTTGGTAAATGGAAATGATATTACATGGTTTAAATAAAATTAATTGAAAATAATTTCCAATAATTTAATATTTTTAATTACATATCTGATTTCCCTCTATTTTGGGAAGCATATTTCCGACAATTTAATATTTTCAATTATATCTGATGTCCCTCTATTTTTTTTACGTATACGCTCTTATAATATTTTAGTTTTAGCGTCAATGTAGTTTTAATAAGTTACATTCAAAAATTTCTTTTATAACTAATTAATGATCTGTACATTTTTAAATTGATTGCAAATTAAATTGCTCATATAAACTTTTGTAATATGTAATATAATTTTGTATATTAAATCATTATTTTATATAATGCACATAAAGTAAATTAATACAATTTTTTATTGATTATACAATATTTATCAAATTCATAGTTATGATGTTATGAAGCATCATAAAAATTTACTTAAAGAAATTTTCTTGAAAATCAACATTGATTCGTGATACCATAGTTTACTCACTCACTCATTTTTACAGCTAATTAATTCCTATGTCTATGTAGTGTACAGTACATTAGTACGTTTAATTATAGTCGTCCAAAAAAATAAAAATCAATTTGTAGCACAAGTAACATTGATAATATAATTAATGATAGATAAATAAAAAAAACCTTCTAATCTCAGGGGAGAAGATAACTCGTAAATTTGTTCGCATATCAGTTGTATGAAAAAAACAATCTCGATAAATACATAATTTTTGCTCCAACTTTTAAAAAAATTAACTATATAAATAACAAAAAAAAACATATTTGTCAACTGTTATTCAAATCGGGTAACAATTACTGTGTACAGTGTAGAACATTTAACATGTACATTCTTTAGATTTTTATTTATTTATTTATTTATTTATTTCATTTCAACAAAGCATTTCATTGCTTCCTTAGATAAAGGTACAAACAACTATTTATAATTAAATCTTTTTCAATAAACGTTACTCTAATATAAAAACTAAATAACAATAATACTAAAAAAAATAAAATAAAAAAAAATAAAAAAGTAACAAACAAAGAATAAAAAAGTAATTTAATTTTATTTTAAAGAAATTATGACTGGGGTAAATTAAGTAATTTATATTGCAACGATTTCGACGTTAGGTTGAAATCAACATTTAAATAAAATTTATTAAATTCCGTCATAATACTATTTATACCAGTCATCATGTTATAATTACAACGCGCAAAATTAACATTAAAAAACCGGTATTGACGAACTCTAACTGGCGGAAAATTAATATTTAATAAATAAAGCAGATATGGCGAATCAATATCAGATTGCAACAATCTAAAGGCAAAAATTACTTTTGCAATAGATCTCCTATCAGTGAGGGAATTTAGGTTCAACATACTTAATCTCGACAGGTAAGACGGTAAATTATTAAAGTCAGACCAGGGGAGACCTCTAAGGGCAAACCTTAGAAATCTTCTCTGAATTAATTCTAGACGATTTATATGTACACAATAATACGGGCACCATACTACGGACGCATATTCCAGGACAGAACGAACAAAAGAAACATACAAAGATTTAATAACATAAGGGTCAGAAAAATCCACAGCATATCTCCTTATCACGCCCCACATTCTATTTGCCTTGTTGACGACAAAATTAATATGCAAATTGTATGAAAGTTTTGGGTCAAGAATAATACCCAGATCTTTAACACAAAACACTCGGTTTATAATATGGTTCCCCATACTGTACACGCCTATGTACGTATTAATACGACGAGAAAATGAAATGACCGAACATTTACTGACATTTAGTGACAGTTTGTTTTTAGTACACCAAAGAAAAAATTTATCAAGTGCAACATTAAGTTTATAAAAACTAACAGCGTCTTTACCAGACATGAATATTTTAAAGTCATCAGCAAACATTAATAAGTTACAATCAGGCAAGAATTTAACAATGTCATTTACAAAGAGGATAAATAATAATGGGCCAATATGGCTACCTTGCGGAACACCCGAAGGTGCCGATATTACACATGAAATACAATTTCGAAAATAGACATATTGACACCTTTCACATAGATATGATGAAAGCCATTTAACAAACAGTTCAGGAAAACCAATTTTACGCAATTTAAAAATTAACAAATTATGATTAACCCTATCAAACGCTTTGCTAAAATCAGTATAAATAGCATCCACTTGATTACCATTAGATAATTCCGAAGTAATAAAATTTGTAAATAAAAGAAGATTCGTGACAGTCGATCGCTTCCTCATAAAACCATGTTGATTATCACAAATTACTGATTTACAATAAAAGAATAAGTAATTTGTAACAAGTGCATCGAAAATTTTAGGAATTACTGATTGTTTACATATACCTCTATAATTTTCGATTTTATTTTTTCGACCAGATTTAAATACAGGTACTATAAAAGAGCTTGTCCACAAAGCCGGAAAACAGCCCGTCCTTAACGATACATTGAACATATGACATAATACAAGATGCAATGGGGCAGCACAATTACGAATGAAACCTGACGGTATGCCATCAGGTCCAGGATTATAATTTAACTCAATATCTTTAATGAAATTAAGAGTTTCATCAGCTGAAATTTCTATTGCATTAAAAAGTTGATCTGAACAATCACCCATATAATTAAAAAATGAGTTGTCAATTTCAATGTGATCAGTACAATACACAGATTTAAAATAAGTAGCAAACAGATCACAAGCAGCATGAGCAGTATCAGCACGTTCATCATCTAAAAAGAAAGTTGCAGGGAAACCATCAGTCTTATTTTTAGAATTGATAAAATGCCAAAATTTTTCAGGGCATGTTTTAATGGAGTTTTGAATATTATTAATGTACATATAATATGCATTAGTTAATGCAGTTTTAAATTCAGACTTAACTCTGCGATAATTAATAAAATCAATTTCCGCCATACTAAGACGCCATTTTCTGTATGCCCTATTTTTTAGAGTTTTTAAATTATTAGTTATCTCATTGTTCCAGGGACAAATGTCACATTCAGTGCCTCTAACCAAAACTACCGGAACAAAATTTAAAATAACATTATTCACTACACGATAAAATTCTGAGCATAAATCATTAATATTATTAGATAATAGGAAATTACCCCAGTCATAACTACCTAATACATTAGAAATATCATTGTAATTAGCATTTTTAAAATCATATTTAAAACAGGAAACAGAATCAAAATCATTTAAAATATTTAAATTACAAAAAACATTGATAGATGGATGGTATGAATCTTCTTTGACAAGTGCGTGAGCACTTCTAGTGATCAAATTTTCGTCAGTGACATTAGAGAAAATAAGATCCAATGTTTTGTTTTGGAAGTTCTTAATAGAATTCAATTGTAATAAACCAAGTGATTGAAGTGTATCAACTATGCTTGATTCAATTTCAGAGACAGCATTAGTAGGATTAAGAAATGTGCAATCCGTATCACCGGGTATCCAATTCAATCCAGGTTGGTTAAAATCACCAAAAATATAGATGATATCAGATGATTTCATTAACCCATTGATGAAACGAAATGCGTCAAGGAAACGACTAACTTTAACAAAGTTACTGTTTGGTGAAATGTAGACAGCAATAATATAAATTGAAGTTGAGGAATTCAAAATAATTTTGCTGCAACAAATTTCGATGTCAGAAAAACTGCTCAGATCCACTTCTTTGACATTAAAAATATTGTTAATAGCGATTAGTACTCCACCAAAACGTTGATATACACTATTTTCAGTTGATCTGTCACATCTATTAACAAAAAAGTTCCCAGGAAACAAATTATTATTATTAAACGATTCATCAAGACCTGTTTCGGTTAAAATTACAATATCAGCAGAACAGCAATACATGTTTAACATAAATTCATTATTCTTCGTTCTTAGACCTCTGACGTTTTGGTAGAAGAACGAAGACTCATTAAGTTTTTTGGCGCTTTCTTCGTTTGGCTCATTCTGGGAGAAAATTCTCTAACTAAGGTACCAGGCGGCCACAATTTAGTGTTCAACAATTCTCTGCCAATGTGTGCAGGGGAGTAAATTTTAAATGACGCTGCAATTTTACCAGGAAGATTCTCACGTGTAACACACTGGCATCGTAAGCTATTTATATCAATACCCTTCGAGACTAAATAACTAGTAATATCACTCACCTTCGTCCCATATTCCAGTCTTGAAATAAAAACAATAAACGGCGGTGGAACTACTTTCAAGGTATAAATTTCAGCCCCAGCTACAATATTATCAGTAAGTTGATTAACTGAATCAGTTGAAACTATGTCACCACTATGATCAATTTCAGTTTCATCAACACCAGAAGGTAACTGTAAAACATTTTCAACAACAGCTTCAATATTATCAGTAGGTTGAGTAACTGAATTAGTTGAAACTAAGTCACCAACAGGAATTATACCAGCTGCATTAGAATTATCAATAATTGGATTATCCACAGTAGAATTATCAATAATTTTAATTTCACTTTCATTAAGTAAACTCTTATTTTTCTTATTTTTCCTATTTTTAGAATTATCAATAATTGCATTATCCACAGTAGAATTATCAATAATTGTAATTACACTTTCATTAGGTAAGCTCTTAATTTTCTTATTCTTCTTATTTTTAGAATTATCAATAATTGCATTATCCACAGTAGAATTATCAATTGTTGTAATTATATTTTCATTAGGTAAACTCTTATTTATCTTATTTTTAGAAATCTTCTTAGATTCGATCTTATCAGAATTCACATCTGGAAGTTCAAATTTAGATAGAGATAATTTTATAAAAGATTCAAGAGAATTAATTTTATCATATAGTGATGAACTAAGCGCATCAAGTTTATCAGCCAAACTCCGAACATTTTTTTTTGTTTTGTTCAGATCAATCGGTAAAACACCATTGGATTTTCTCCAATTAAGGAATTTTTGTCTGTCTATCGGGCACAACCATAATGCCTTCACTTCAAGTTGAGTAAAGTGGTCACAATCAGCATCAGAATAATCAATGCAAGCTCAATGGAACCAGCTCTGACACAAACCATCACAATAAAGCGCTTTATCTTCATCAAGGACCGCATTATAACATAACGGGCAGATATCATTAGTGTTATCATCTAGGATTCCAGATGCATTATGAGAAGCCATAATAATTATTACTATAATGTGGTAATAACACGGAAATCCATACACCACTCGAAACTTAATAAAAATGTTAAGAGGGTAAATTACAAAAATCCAAAACCAGCTACTGAGTACTGACAGTAAATATTTTATACACTCCTTGTTTACAAACAAATTCGATCGATGTGAAAGATTAATTTGCAACTAAAATTAAATCTAAGCGTATTTCAAAAATATAAAAGTAAGTTAATTGGAAATACACTTATCTTCTTTATAAATAGTAGAGGCCTTGTAAAGTAGTAAATAAATTAATATTTCAGCTACAGCAATCCACAAATGAAGAAGATTCTTTATAAAAACAATAGGCTTTGAAAATATAAATTTCACAGCAGGAATCAGCAGTTAGATATAACAAAACAGTTTATAAAACTGTTATGTACAAAACCACAAATACACTAATACCAATGTAGTTTTTTTAGTCTATTGTTTTTTTTTTTTTTTTTAATTAATCTATTTTATTTTTATTGAAAAACTAATTAAATTAATAATAAATATCAATTTATCAAAATTCACTGACAATAAGATAAAAATAGAAAACTTTAAGGCTAAATGTTAATTCAAAATTATTAATTTAACCAACAATATCAAAGAAAAAAATCAGCAGAAAAAAAAGCACGTCTTAACAGTTTGAAGCTTAAACAGTATTACATGAAATATAAATTATAAATATCTCATGAATCTACTAAATCTACGTATACCTTAAATTTGGCGGATACAACCACCATCACGAAATCAGTCCGAGTACCAAATTTCATTAAAATTTCAGTTATAATTTTTTTGAAAAAATTAGTTCAATTTTTATTTCATATGCTCTGTAGGCTACAATATACAGGATTTATTATACACAAAGTTATCTATTTTGTCCCCGTAAAATTTGGGCGGCTATCTTCAGTAGCACCTTATTGAAATTCTGTATTATATAACATAAAAGATGTGAGATTTTTACCAAAGCGTTTTTTTGTAGAAAGCACTGTTTTGCTACAAGAGTATTTTTATTTACAAATCATTGTTGGACGCAACTACATACTTATTATTTGCTGCTTTGTTTTATTATATTTGGTATAACAATCTCTATGATTTCTAAGATTTATTATATTTTTATTATTTGACTTCTGGAAGGCTCAGAATATAAAGCTGTAACGAACAAATAAAATCGTCAGGTCAGGACCAAAATTACAATTGAAAAATTTGAAATTAAGCATAAAAAAACTGACTTTGAAACGATGAAAATAATATATTTAATATTTAATTTTTTGTTTGGAAACTACGAACCAGCAAAGTTGAAATTAGCAAAAACAAAATTAAAATGTTGCCAAAACATTTGGCAATATTTTCTGAAAGTTTTATCCTCGTAAGTGAAGTAATTCTTTCACATAAAAAGTTGCACGCTTTTACTACGTCCCAAATAAAAAAAAAATATACCAATACCTGACCCGTAACGCCTGTGTTTTAATGAGATTGTAATTACATATAAACCATATTTTATTAGCCCATTTCTGAAGATAAACCCCGAAAATGGGCTATAACTTGAAATTTAGGTCGGATCCAGGAATGGATCCTTACTTATACCACAGACAAATTATTTATCAGATAGGAAAACAGGAACAAAAAATTATGCTCATCTATTTTTAAGTTAACTCCATTTCCATACAGTCCATCTGTTGTTTGTTTTTAAAACTATTTTTTTAAACTGAGTCTAGGGTGTAATGCAAATTTTTTAAATTGAGTTTACGGTAAAATAAAAAGTAATAAATATAGTATGTATGTAGTGTGAAAACGATGGAAAAAAATAATACTACGATTGTAACAAAAAATAGATTTGACAAAAAAAAACTATTTTGTCATTTTGTGTTACAGTTGAATAAAGTTTATTATTTGAATAAAGTTTATTATTGCATGAAATGTTCATGACGTCTCAAAGCTGATGCTTAAAGATATTTTTTATATAATTTAAATTCATCGTTATTGCGTTCTTATTTTTATTTAATAATTTCACTTTTTATTTAATAAGTTCATATTTTAGTACACAATACAAAAAAAAAACAATAAACTCAGTTTTAGAAAAAAAAAAATGTATATACTTTTTATTGAATAAGTTCATTACATATTTTATAAGTTCATTACATATTAAAAACAATAAGTTCATAGTTTTAGAAAAAAGAAACCAAAAAATTTCTAATTTTACTAAAAAATAACATAAAAATAAAATTTGACAAAAGTTATGTCTGGAAAAAAATTAAATTGCGGTAGTAAATGCGTTGTTGAATCCTGTGGGCGAAATAAGCGTGTTGACGATAAATGTAGACTTTTCAGTTTTCCACGTGAAGAAAATCGATAAGATTTGGGCAGAAATATGCCGTTTAAATTTATCCCCACAATATGAAGGTAAGAAATTATTTATATGCGAAATGCATTTCGAACAGAAATTTATAAAACGAAAAAATTTATCGAAAGATGCAATTCCATCTTTATTTTTAAAAAATTATAAATTAGAAGTATTAAAATCGGAAAATGTGCGTGTTTATTTGGGGCCCAAAAATTCAAATGTGTTAGCTCCAATAATAAATAAAATGGTAAGAACCTACCCCGGTGCTAACGCAAACAGAAAAAATGTGATTGAGGAGCAACATGTATGCGAGGATGATTTGAAAAACACGGAAAACGAAGACGCTGACAACGCGAATGTTTGTGCGGAACAGAATGTGTTTGACAAACCGGATAAAGATAATAATCAATTTTGTGAAAATTGTCTAAAAAATGAGAGAAACACTTTATATTATAGAAGGAAATTCAACGAGATTGAAGAAAAGTATAAAGTTGTATGTATAAAAAATAAAATAATGAAGAAAACAATTCGTAATATGAAATTGAATAGTAATTTAATGAGAAGAATTAAAAATAAGTATAAGAAATTAAGACACAAAACTTTTACAGAGAGCATTAATGAAATATCTCATGTAAATGAAAATACAAAAGAGTTTTGTAAGATGTTACTGGAAAAGCGAGCCAGGAACACTAAATATACTAAGCACCAAAGATATTTAGCACAAAGCATTGAATTTCGGTCACATTCAGCATATCATTTTTTAAGGGATACCTTGAAATTTAATTTACCGTCTACTAGATCCATCAACAATTGGAGTGTTCTGAAGCAACTGCAACCAGGTTTCAATGAGCAATTATTAATACAAATTGCACTAAAAGTTAAAAATATGCCAGAACAGTCAAAACAGGTAATGATTCTATTTGACGAAATCAAAATTAAAATGGATTTAAAGTTTAATAATTCTATTGATGAAGTGACTGGCCTTGTAGACTTTGGCGATGGTGATAGGAAACCGATACCGGCCAAAACCGTGTGTGTATTCATGTTTAGAGGATTATTTAGTTCTGAGAAATTTGTAATTAGTTATTTCGCCTCTGAAAATCAAATTCCTGGGAAAAAACTTGCGGAGTTGATAAAAAAGAATATTTTAATCATTCAAGATTTAGGCTTACGTGTTTGGGTAGTCTACTATACCTGTAGTGACCAAGGTACGAATAATCGAAATGCGTTTAAAGAATTAGGAGTGACCTTAACTTCACCAAAATTATATATTGATAATTGTACGATTTTTGCACTGTACGATATACCACATCTGTTTAAATCATTAAGAAACACATTGCTGGCATATGATATAATTACTCCTGAAGGTTTAATTTCATGGGCTGTAATTAAGGAGTTGTATAACCTTGACAGTCAATCAGTTACAAGAGTTTGTCCGAAACTAACATTGAGACATATTTATCCAAATACTTTTGAAAGAATGCGAGTTAGCTTAGCTACCCAAATTTTAAGCAAAAGTTGTGCTGAAAGAATAAGAACTTTTAGCCGATTAAAGAAGTTTAAAAATTTGAAAAGTGTGCAATGTGCTTTAGCAACGGCAACATTCTTAGAAAAAATGGATCGTCTTTTTGATGCTCTAAATAGCAAAAACAAATTCTCTAAGAATGCAGCGAATTCAGGTTTATGTTTAGATGTTAACAACATTCCTTTTCAGATTTTTCAGGATATGATTAAATACGTAAAAGCATTGAAGGTGCAAAGTAAGAGTAAATTTTTTTGCATAGACGGACTCTTACAAACAATTGAAAGCACACTAAAAATTACTGCTGGATTAATTGAAGCAAATTTGGGAATAAGTTATATTTTAACTTCAAAATTACAAAACGATCCCGTAGAAAATTTGTTTTCGCAAGTTCGTTCTCGAGGAGGTTTTAATTATAATCCGTCTGTATATGAATTCAATTTCATTATTGCGAAAATTATGTCCAGCAAGTTAATTTGTGATTCATCATCTACCAACTATGAACCTGATTCCTGTCAATATATATTAGAGCCAGAAGATATTTCCAACGTTGTACAGGAAGTAAAAGAGAATGATATAACATTAATAGAAAAACAAAATCTAGAATTTACAGATACCGATTTCACTGAAATAGCTTTTGTTGATAATTTTTCAAACGAAAATTTAGAAATAGATATACCGTCTGTAAGATATTTTGTTGGATACATTGTGTATAAATTAAATAAAAAAAACAGGTGTGAATTATGTAATTATGTAATGGCTAAGTCAAATGAAAGTTTATCTTTGCCCTCGGAATATCTAATAAAATGTAGAAATTATATGAATCAATCTGAAGAAATATATCTACAAAATCCAACAGATGAATTTTTTGAAATATCCTATTTCCACATTAAGGCGTTCGAAAATTATTTTGAAGAAAATATTCACAACACCAAATTATTGCAAAAAATTTACGAAAAATGTATTAGCATTACATTAAAAAGCGAAAAGTATGCATATTGGGTCACTGGTGAGTGTAAAAAGCACAAGGAAAATGCACTGAAATTTCTACTTCTTGTGCTGATTAGAAAAAATTGTATTTGGAAATTGCAAAAAATTAAGGATTTATCCAAAAGTAAACAAAATGTAAAATTACATACTCCACCAAATGAAAAAAAAACCAATAATCGCCGATTACGTATTTTAACAGAATAATTATTATTAGACGAAATGTAAAATTTCATAATTTATTATTGTATACATACAAATTATAAGTCTAATAATATTAATAATTAATTGCTAATTATGTATTAATATTATTAGAATTATAATTTGTATGTATATATAATAAATTATGAAATTTTACATTTGGCCTAATGTATAATAACAATAATAATAATGATGAGAATAGTATAATAAATTGGCAACATTTATTTTAACGTTGAATTTGTTCTTAATTTACTACTTCGTACATTATGTAATGTAAATCATTTTTATAATTAAAATTTTCTTATTACTACTTTTAATGTAAATATTCTCTTTTATTTTTTTTATTATAACTATGGACATTCAATGTAAATATTTTCTTATTAAATCCCTAATAAGAATCGATTTCTGCATTATAATAAAAACTCTTTTCTTTGCATATAATAAAAAATAAAAAAAAACATACAAAATATTCATTCATAAGTTTAGAAGTTTTGAATTTGAAATAGAAATTTTTTGAATTTCAAATAGAAAATTTTATAAAGCAGAAAATGATATTCCAACACATGCAGAGTATATTAAAATTTCATCTACGAAACTGCTCAAACAAGCATATTGTTTACAAAATCATATCACTATAGCTTCAAACCAATGACATATTTAAACCAAATCCGCTGTAGGTAGATTAATAGCCGCTAGATGACACTATAGTATAATGGATTTTAAATGAACAATTTTTAATTCCAACGATAATCATTTGTATACTCTTGTTTTCCTATCTGATAAATAATTTGTCTGTGCTTATACATTTATTTGCTTCGAATCCACAAAAACCGTGGAATACCGTCGATCAGCTTTTTAGTGTCCACCCTGTATATATATAAGGAATTATAAAAATCATTTGACTTTGTAATATGTATATAAATTCCATTTCCTCATTTGACAATAAAGTACATATTAACATATTCAAAAGATGATCTAGCGGCAATTATATTATTGAATTTTATAAAGGATATGATATATAACAATTCTGTTTCATCCTCAGTTGCATTTTAAATAGTTGCTTGAATAGATTCAACTCGAATTCTATAGAATCATCGTTACCATCATTGTTGTTGAATAAACCATTTTCGCACCCCTGTGCATAACCAATGTATCTACTAAATCCGTCAGCCGCATTAATAGAATCTTTTCCTTTTAGATAAGTTATTTATTTTCGCACCCCTAATAAACTCTTATCGGCGTTTGTTCGAAAAACGTCAGCCCATACTATCTCATTTCATGCTTACTACACCTTCTTCACTCAGATAAGCCATACAGTGACACTCCAAAAACTTAAATCTCTTATGTCTGAGCGGGGAATAGTACAAAACGTGTTGCAAAGATTCATCTTCCTCTTCACAACTTCTACATGTAAAAGTTTAAGTAGTCTACTATACCTGTAGTAGGATTATTTTTAATTTACTCATTGTGAGAATACTTTTAGTTTTCTATGCCTATGAATTACCCCAAAGGAGCCTGGTTGAATTTTGCCACTTCTGGGTATGTGTTTTCTCCGACCAATTATTCAGTAATATATTGGGTATAGCGATTAATTAACCTACTTGATAAGAATTAGGAGAGGTATCTACTGGTCCAATTGTTGCCAGTTCATCTTCTTTTTCGGTACCTTCAATTAGAATTAGACCATGACTAGGTGACCATAACCGTTTTAATACTTTATTCCTTACTACAATGTGTACCAAATAGTTTATGGACTCGCTAGCTAATTGACTCATGAATTTGTAATTTTAAATTGGCCTCCATTAATGTTTGAAATATTTTCTTTATTGATTGTAAATGCCCTTAAAAATTTGTAGAAAAAACTCAAAATATCGTCAAAGTAGAAAAAATCTAAATATGTATCGTTAAAATATCGCAAATCGTATTAAGAGGGGGATATACCTATTCTTTGTTTTTTAAGGGTTTTGTTTTGGCCATTTTATTTGAAATCTACAAACAATTTGTTCTACGATTTTTTTACAATTTATTAGAAATATAATAATTTAGCGGATAGGTGTTTTACTTTTTAATTATTTTCTCCCATTTACCTGTGCGAAGCCAAAGTTTTGCCCATTTTATGAATATTGTATTTTTAGTTCTTCAATTTAACACTACGAGCTTTTAGCGCTGCTTCCCTTCCTATAAAAATAAAACTTTTGCGAGAAAAAGTTTTTTATGCATTTGTGTGGGTTTAAAAACAATAATTTTCTCAATTATTGTTTTTTTAAAAAAAGAGAATTTTATAAACTGAATTTATATTATACAATATAATATTTGCTAATAACATATATTTTTAGATAAATTTAATATTTTTGAAAATTTTTCTAAGAAATAAAATAATGATTTTTAGATAAATTTAATATTTTTTAAATTTCTTTCCTATAAATAAAATAATGGAAATATTTTCTTAAAAACCAAATAACGGATAGAAAAATTAATTTTCAAATTAGATAATTTAAGTATTTTAACAGGTAAACTATTACTAGAAAAATATGTAAAAAAACAGGACAAATAATTTACCTCTCTATATTATATTTCTAGAACAAGATTTTAGAGGTAATTTAATTATAATTTATATTTTATAAATTATATTACTTTTAATAAAAAATATATATTTGCTTTTCTAGTTTAATCTTTGTCTTGGTTTTTGATTATATTTGTCTATTTTACTAAATAAAATATAAATTATCTCATAAGATTTTCTTAGAATTTTATTCATAAAAACCATAAAAATAAAAAAATAAAACCACGCTCTATATAAAAAAAGAATTGTCACAACAGTGTCAATTATGAGCATTTTGTATATCATCATCAGCCAAATACGTATTATATTTTGGCAACGCAGCACTATATTTTTCTATTAGATTTTTTATATTTACACACACAATTAAAAAAAAAAATGAAAGCTCTTTTCATCTAAAAAGCTTTTTTAAAAAATGACGTCACGATTCGGAGAATTCTCTGGCGCTACCCTCTCTTAATAAAATATTTTAAAACTTTATTTTAAATACTGAAATGTATAAGGCGATTTTTTAAATTCCAAATGGTATTCTTTAAAATTTAAAATGACCATTAGCAGTTGAGAAAGCTATTTTAGGTTGGTCTCTTGATTATACCTCAATTTGGTAAAATGCTGTGTCCAAATAGAGTACTGAAATAATTTCATTTGACTCGTATATGGCTAATGAAATAACCTTTAAATGTTTGGCATTGCACTATTATTAAATACCAGAATTACCATATTTCCTGGGGACTGAATTGTGAGCTAATACTAGATTTTTTAATTTCTTGATCGAGCATTTCATTAATAATCTGCCTGTCAACCTTAATAATCTGCCTGTCAATATAACTTCCGAATATCGGTAAAGTTTAGTTTTCTATATTACATAGCTACATGATATTATTATTCGTATTTATCTCATCTTTGATTTTATTTATAAATCAAAGGTTATTTTCAACTTAAACAATTATTAAGCAATTAGTCATATCCGAGCCCAAAGAAATATTGTAACCTAAAGATATTTCTTAAAAAAAAATTCTTTATTTTCTTATTTTATTATAGTATTAAAATAATTCATAATTCAAACAAAAAAGTTAAAACAAAGAACATAACAAAAATAAAAGATAGAAAAAACTAAAAAAAAAATATTTATATATACAGTATCACCTCACCCACAGCAGCTTTTTTTTTACTATCGCTCCTGGCGCAATTTATTGGTACTACGAGAGCGGAAAAGAAATGCCTGCATATTTCTTATTTTCTTATATGTGTGTGTACAGCTGTAGTAAAATAATAAAAAGGCATCGGCGAATTCAAAAACTGTCAAATTTGTTTATTTACAATTGTGAAAATTAAATATAATAATAATAATAATAATATAATAATAATTAAATATAATAATATAGTTCGGTGTCGTGGTTCTGCTATTTACCTTTTGGTATATCCACATATACCGTTGATCTGCTTTATGCTTTTGCTGCTTATGGTGACCAAAACCTTACCACTGGTGGGGGGTTTTGATCAGGAGTACCCATTTTCAATGAAGTAAAACCAGTGCAGTTGTTATCATATACTTTATTAATTTCAGTTGGTGGTACAACTTTATATTTAATAATTTATCAATTAATCACAACTTATTGCTCTGGTGATCAAAATTGTTCTGATAAATTCGATTTTCAGCCTATTTATATGATTTGATTTAATTGATTGACCGGACGCATATCTCGAATTACTTTAATTTTTAAATGCATTTAGGTAATTCATCTTTAATATTTTATTAATCAATATGCTTAATTTTATATTTAAATTAATAATTAATTAATAAATAATATTTAATTGATTAATTTTGTCAATTTGACAAAATTGATTTTATTTAAAATATTAAATGCAGGGTGCACCATGTTGCATTTTGCAATATTATTACAGGGTGTACCATGTGGTACACCACATACCTCCCTTTCCCAGATAAAAAGACTATTTTTAAGAACTAAGTCTTTTTTAGGTACTAAAGGGTCTTCGGTCTTAGTTGTTGATTAATTGATCATTTATTATTTACAATTTTCTTACATTGTATAGGTACATTTTAGATAATTTATATTTTAAATTCAAATTTAAATTCCTTTACAAAAACTTTTATAAATTAATTACATTTTATAACAATTTTAAACAAGATTTTCATATACGATTTTTTCTTCTACTACAACTACAAAATTTTTTTTTTATTATACATTTATTTAAATTTCGTATATTTATTATTACTATATTTTTTCCTTAAAAAGTTTTTTTTATATTGTTTATAAATGTTTATAACTTTTATTTATTTATTACATTATTTTATATATTTATTTCCTTACAGTATAATTTTATATTTATTAATTTTCTATATTTTTTACTTCATTACGTTATAAAATTATTTATTTATTACATTACTACCAAATTTGTATTTAGTACGTTATTTATTGGTTGGTTGGTTAGTTTAAGTGGCGGACTCCATATCACCTGACATGGAGACCCAATTAGCGTGTTTGCGCCGTTTTGAAACCACTAACTCGCGTGACCAAAGGTATTGTTAATTGCAAAGATGGGGTAGTTTTAGATCCACCTCGTGGCGTTCAGAAACTTGACGGTTTCCGTGGGCCACTTCGCGGCGAGATCGCTGAGATCGTTGAGGAAAGGACTACCGAGCGAGCAGAACCTGGCCCTAGCCAGCGCCGGGCACTTGCAGATGAAGTGTGTTACCATTTCTTTTTCACTCGGTTCTTCGCAGCTGCGGCATATATGGTTGAACGGGATGCCAAGTCTGGCGGCGTGTTCACCAATGGGCCAGTGCCCCGTATACACAGCTATCGTTCTGGCTATGTTTTTCCGGGAGATATTTAGGAGGTTATCTGTTTTATTCTTATTGTATAACGGCCACGTTTTCTTGGTTGTTTTACAAGTGGTTAGATCCAACCACCTAGAGTTAGCTTTGGACAGGAAGTGAAGGTAAATATCTCTTTTTACCGTGTTAATTGAAGGGTTGCCCTGTTCCGCTAGCGAAACCTCCAGGTTGGAGCCCTCTCTCGCAAGTTCATCGGCCATTTCGTTCCCTGGAATGTTCCTATGACCAGGAACCCAGAGTAGCTCGACGTTGTATCTACCACCCAGACGCGCCAGCTCTGCCGCGCACATGCCGACTAGTCTGGAGGATATTTGTGTAGATTTTAGTGCCAGGATAGCCGCTTGGCTATCTGATACTATTGCAACATTATTACAGATAGGGCTTGCTTCGCCGAGTAGTTGACATGCCTTCCAAATGGCTAGTATTTCCGCCTGGAATACGCTAGATTTGTTTGGTAGTCTGTAGGATTGCCTAATATCTAGTGCTTCCGAATACACAGCAGCACCGACGCCGCAGTCCATCTTTGAACAGTCGGTGAATATTGTAGTGTCATATCCGTCCAGCGGATTATTATTCATCCACTCCCTTCTGGATGGTATGAGGACCCTGAAATTCTTATCGAGATCCATCTTGGGGATAGTATAATCCGTGAATGCTGGCACCACGGTATTATTTATGAGGCCAAGGATACTACAGTGACCGTAGGGTTTATTCAGCCATGACCCACTTTCTCTGAGTCTGACTGCACTACAAGTAGATAAGTATTTGATATGGAGGTCAGGGGGAGAAGGTAGAGGATTGCATTCAGTGCATCTCTCGGCGTTGATCTTAACGCACCCGTGACACCTATGCACGCGCTCCTCTGGACCCTACCTAGCTTGGTACCGTTGTACTCCTTTCCCAGTGCTGGCCACCATACTATGGAACCGTAGGTGAGAATTGGTCTAACTATGGCCGTATATAACCATAGAGCCATGCGCGGCTTCAACCCCCATTTTTTGGCGCGGCTTCAACCAAGGATTTTTTTACTAGAGTATAAAGCTATACATGCCTTCTTGACTCTTTCTTCGACATTTAGCTTCCAATTTAATTTCGGGTCAAGGACTACACCCAGATATTTAATATTAGAGGAAAGGTTTAGCATGACTCCGTCTAAACTTGGACGGGTGAAGGCCGGTATTTTTGTTTTAGTCGTAAATAACATTAGTTCTGTTTTCTGCGGGTTTGCCCTTAGATCACAACTTTTGGCCCACGCACTAACCTTTTTCAAGGCTCTACCCATAATCTCACTTATTATGTGAAGATGTTTGCCAGAAACTAGTATCGCTAAATCGTCCGCATACGCCGTTGCATTGACGCCCTCATCTTTTAGTATTTTTAGTATTTTGTTCATTACCAGTATCCAGAGTAGTGGTGATAAAACACCACCCTGAGGGGTACCCCTACTTACTTGCTTGATGATACTGCAGTTGCCAAGATCCGCATGGATCTCCCTGGCCATTAGCATATTGGTTATCCACTGATTGAGTGCCATCGGGACACCTAGTTCGACCAGAGACTCTTGGATAGTCGTAACGTGCACATTATTGAAGGCCTCTTCTATGTCTAGAAAGGTAGCCAATGTAAATTGTTTATATTGGACGGATTTCTCCACCGTACGCACTACTTCACTCAGCGCGGTTTCTGTGGATTTTCCCTTACAGTAGGCATGTTGAGATTTACAGAGTGGAGTACTTTCCAGGGTCTTCCGTAATTCTAACTCCACAATTCGTTCAAGGGTTTTTAGCATAGTTTTTCGGTACTTCATGACCTCTTCTTCCAGCTTTCGGTATAAAGACGACTTTCACCTGTCTCCACGACTGCGGGATATGGCCCAGTGAAAGGCTACCTTTAAAAGCTTAACCATCAAGGGAACAACCAGTTCCTTCGATTCTTGTAGCAACTTAGGAAAAATACCGTCCAAACCAGGAGATTTGTACGGTGAGAAATCTTTCTCAGATTAGTAAGCTGGAAATGATTTTTACTGCATTTTATGGGACATGATACCTTGAAAGAGACCTCCATAGCTTTGGCAAATCTGTCCGTCTCTCTCTCTAGGTTATCAACCGTATCTATCCTGGTCTCAGCGTTATCCATGGCCGATAACTTTTGCCTCAACACATTCTTAAATTTACCCCAGTCCGTATTCTTCGGATTTCTGTAGGGTTTGGGAGCTGGGATTATGAGGTTACATTGGAGAGTATCCAGCCATGATCCGAGAAAGATCTTTTAGCAGACACCCTCCAATTATCAACTATCAGGGAGTCAACATTACTAATACAGGTAATGTCAATGACATCCTTCCAGCCAGCAAAACTGTCTGAACTGGGAAAGGTAAAGGTGGGAGTGTTACCTCTGTTACATACAGACAAGTTAGTATTAAGAATAAAATCGAAAAGTGACTCACCTCTTTCATTTATTTCAGAAATACCACACAGGGTATGTCTGGCATTAGCATCACAGTCTACAAGCATCTCATTGCCTTTGTCTTGGACCAGCTGCTGAAACTTTAACGGAGGAACCGGTTCATCATGGGTCATATACATCGAGCTTATGTATATTTCCTTGCCCGTGCCTGGCTCCAGTTTGACAACTGTCAAATCCTCGTAACTGAAATTAGAACAAAGATGTGCATTAATGTGTTTTTTAACCAGAATACAGGTTCTGGGCTTACCTACCACTGTATCTACAGGCTTATAGAACAGGTTATAGTTGCTGTGGTTCATACCTCTTATTCTAGAGGTATTCACCCAGGGCTCTTGAATCAGGGCAATATCTAGGTCTTCCTCGCTGAGGAGGACCAGCAGGTTATCCGAGGCGCACTTGGAGTGCTTAAGGTTAACCTGTACCACCCTCATCCGCATTAACCACTGCTACTGTCTCTTTAGCTAGGGACATTTCTTCCAGCAGGTCACTCGCTAAATCTAGATCATCAAGCTCAGGACTTCCCGACTGGAAGACCTTTAGCTTTGCTTGCCTGATCCCGAATCTAAGCTTGGAATCTAGCTTTTCTAGAGGCTTGATGCTTTCTTCAGTAATAAGAAGGAGAAACGATGAGCTACTCTTCTGGAATTCTGTCGAATCCGTTTCCTTCCGAAGCACAACCCAGTTAGCCATCGGGACAGTGGGGTTGTGTGCTTGCAGGCATTTGAGGAGCTTCTCTCCTTCAATATCCATCCGTGGCAACCAAATGCTGACTCTAGGTCTTCTAGGAATTTCCTTAGCCGGGATTAAGCCAATCTTGGCGTCATCCCATGCATCGCCAATCTTAGCAACACACGCGCTAAGGAAATCCATAGAGAACTGATCCTCGCATTTGATCACCCGGTAGCCTCTGACTACCTCGGATGAATCAAAGCATGGAAGGGCTCAACCCGTACCTGCAAGGACACAATCCATCACTATTTCCGATAGTTTCACTTCAATCCTTACCCACAGTTCGGCCGTGACTTGCCTATTTTGTGCCTTCTCATTCACAATAGCCAAGCTAAGGTGATCTCTGACTATATCACTTAGCTTCTTGTGAATGGCCTGCTTGTCAACGTTTCCGCTGTTATTTTTGGCGACCTTTGCAGCGCGACTCTGTGCGCCATCACAGGGCTCATCTTGAGACCTGTCCCTTTTCTTGGCCACCTGTTTTTGGGAGGACTGGCTCTCGTACTCTTGCACGATCCCCAGGTATTTAGCTTTGTCAGCGCTATCTCTTTCATTCAAAGTACCCTCAGCTTCGTTCTTGGCAATCTTGCCTAAGATGAACTTAGCTTTGGAGTACAACCTCTTGAGAGTGGCGTCGGCACTTCGAACTTGGCTTCTTTTTTGGATACCGTGACTTGTACCCTGTTTGACTGAACGTTTAGGAGTACTATGTCTGGTACTTCCACCACGTTCAGGTAACTTGGCAGTACTATGGCTGGTACTGGCTTTATTGTCATTTGATACAGTGCTGACGCTGGCACTAGCTGATTTCATAGTCTCCTGGCTGGTGGCTAGAAGTTCATCTTCGGAAGATGAACCGATTTGTTGTTTTTCTTCTTTTTCATTTGTTTTCTTGTTGCCATTCATATTTTGGTCCCACGAGTATGACCGGAAAGGAAGGTCCATCATGGCAGAGCCGTCTTACCAGAATAAGGCACTTGGTACAACCGATCTGGCTTGGGCATCGGAGGGAGCTCGCTAACGACTGGTTTAACCCCCAGCCTTTCAGTCTTCGGCACGGTGCTCACACCACCTTGACATTAGGTTTGGAATTGGAAAGCGGTTGTGGATGGAAAGGAAAATTGATAAGAATTAAAAGGGGAGGGGATAGGAAGGTAGCTGTTGGCTACGTTAGACGCTTTGCCCAGAGCGAACCGGCGTGATTGACTTGTCACGCACACTTGGAGGTCGCCGCCACTCGCCCCACGTTATTTATTAATTTTCTATATTTTTTACTTCATTACATTATACAATTATTTATTTATTACATTACTACCAAATTTGTATTTAGTACATTACAGTACAATTTAAATTACAACCCCTTTTTTTATTTTTATTTATTTTTTCATTGTCTTAATTTTTTTTTATATTTTTTTTTAATTTTTTTTTTTACATTAATTATAAATTACTTATATACCACTGCCTAAACAAAAAATTTTTTATTACATTATTTAAATTACATTATTTTTTATTATTTCATTATTTATATACCCTTTATTTTTATATACTTTTCCTTCCCCTTTAGTCTACTATTAATGTAATATTTTTTTCAACAAAAATTTACCCTGGTTATTTCATTTTTTCTTTTCTATTTTTTACCGAATTTCGCATGTTGTTGGAAACTTTCACCTATCCAGGATTTCTGGTAGGCTCGGTCGAATAATAACCAAAATAAATTACAAATGAAAATTGTTAGTATGTATGTATATTTGTATAATGTGTTTTTGTATATTTTTTAATTTTAGAAAAAAAATTGATATGTATTATAAAAATTAAAACGGTTAGTATGTATGTATTTTTGTATAATGTATTTATAATGTATTTAAAAAATTTATATTTTATATGCAAAATTTATCTGAATGATAACATAACAGGAGATATAGATGAGTCTGATTTAACTATGTTTTGTCTTTTTGGTCCATTTTTGTACGTTAGATTTTTTGGTTTAGTCGGTGGAATGGCGGGTGATTCACAATTGAATCCCGTTATTTTAACTGGACTTGATAATTCTATTGGTCTTGAAATTTCTATTTGTCTCGAATTTTTGTTTTTTATTTCTATAGGCTGTTCGTACGTCTCCTCTGGTCTATAATTTTTTGGTAATTGGCAACATCTTATTATTTTAATAATAATAAAAATTATTATTATTATTACAATAATTCCTATTATAATTGTATTAGCCAATGTGTTGGTTTTCAAATAATTATAATTTTGTTGTCTGTTTTTTCTTTATTAATATCGTCCTGTACATTTTTTATTCCTAAACTACGTTTGTCAAACTCATATCTTAGTTCGTCAGGTCCTAATGGTTTTACGTGGCTAGTTACATTCAAGTCTAATGTCCACTGTTCCTCTGGTTCTGTAAAATTATGCGTGATTATTGGTATTTTATTAAAAATATAACGTGTAATATTTCCCACCTGCTTAATTTTCCTATCAAAATAAGGTATTTCTAAACTACCTAAAACATTTGAGCATTTTTGTATGAATTTAACTATTCCTGTCCCAACTATCACTTGTTTAATAGTATGCAAATTACAAAAACTAGTTAACTCTTGTTTCTTAAAAAATATAAATATGTAACCAACTATTTTCTGTTTGTAGTGGTATAACATTACCTCAATTAACTCATTATTCGCTATTTTTATTTTTTTACAAGCGTACACATAATCTTTAGTCGTATAATAAATATACTGTTTTGCTGAATTATTTGCTATGTAATCCCAGTCCGTCTGTACTATCGTTATTTGTCCGTTGTTGTCTGCTATTGGTAATGGGTATATTTTTTATAGTTGAAATTCTTCATTTTTTAACACATTAATAGACAAACGAATTCCTATTTGTTTTTCCCAAAAAGCTAAGTCAATATTTGCGAGTTGATTTACTACTTCTGCTGAATATAGATGTATGTTGGCATCATTATTAGTCATATTTTGTAATACCTCTACTAATAATTGAGAATCAATGACCGAAGGATGAATTTTGTGCTGTTGTAGCGCATTTATAATTTCGCCTTGTTCTAATATAAATCCTTGAACCCGTTCAAGTTCTGCCAAAACATAAATAATTAATTTATGAAGTTCTATTTCAGCCCAAATATGTTTCATTTCATTATGTATTCCTTCAATTTTTTTCTTTACTAACTTCTCCACTGACCCCAACCTATCCTCTAATTCTATTGTACGTGCTGTCAGATTTCCCGTTACATCTTTCATGAATTCAAAATTTTAAGCAATTATTGCTGTTTGATGATCTAATAATTCCATTACCTTCTCCCCGTTATGTTTTAAATTTTCTAACCCACTATAAATTTTGTCTGCGTCATTTTCGTCCATTGTCCCGAATAACATTTTTGAGACCGACCCTATTATATTTATTGCGCCCCTTTTTTTCTACTAAAATAATGGTTAATACTCTTAGTTGATTTAGTAATGCTGTCCACCCATAAGTTTATTTCTTTTTTGAAAGTATCACATGTACGTGTTTCTGTGTATTGTAATAGTGTTAAACATGTATTATCTACTTGGTTAGTAATAGAAATTAAAAAATCATTCATTTCTTCATTTGTAGTTAACTGCATTTTAGTGTATATGTGAATAGTATCCTGATATACGATAACTGTTCCAATTTTTTCAAATAATACATCGGTGTTTTTTATTTGTTCGACTATAACTGGAGTGCAATATACCAAATTTGTCAATAACAATAACACAATTATTTGTAAAATTGCCATTTTTCCTAAAAAATACATTTATGAAATTACTATTTCTGAAAAAAACATATTATAATTTTTATCCTAACAAAATTATTCTATTGGGAAACTAAAAAATACTTTGTAATTCTATCTCTTTAACGCATAGTCTGTTTTTTTATATATATATATAATGCATTATTTTACGTATTTTATATTTTTTAAAAAAAATGCAAAATAGTATAAAAAAAATTAAAAAGAATTCATAATTATCTAATAAAAGAATTTTATAATTGTCTTATGCCTTCAATTGACAATTAAATCTTATAACGTACAGTTTATTAAAAAATGGAATCAATATGGGTCACAATTTCGGCTTCTCGTCCGGGACGAGTTGTGCGTATAATTAATAGATACGATTGTGACCTATGCACAATAATTTTTTGTAATGAACCAGATAGACAAGCTCATTACGAAACTACTGGCCACAAAAAAGTGGTTTTAACTAAATTATAGTAAGTTATTTATTTTTAGTTAATTAAATATATAATAAATTTGTTTTTATTATTTTCAGATTTCATTGCCGTTTAATAATAATTTTAATATTTTTTATTATTATAAAAATAAATAGATTTGTAATAAAATTTTGTAAAAAAAATAAAAAAAATTCAATATAAAATTATGTCTTATTATTTTTTTTTTATAATTTTGTTCCTATTTCCTATTTCTTAAGTTTTTTTTTCTCAATTTCGCATCTTGTTTTTTTTTATATTTTACCATTTGTTTCTCTAAATTCCCTAGAATCTTACATTCCGTTGAACTTAGTGTTGCACTAAGCATAAATTTTATTCAACAAAATTTGTTATAACCCAAAAATTTACTTATTCGTTCCATTATTTAGACAAGTTCGTTCCAATTTTTGACATTTCACATTTATTATGACATATGGACATGTGGCACATAAAAATGTCAATAAGTAATTTTTCACAACAAATAATTTTATAGAACATAAAATGGATAAAAAATTATAATTAAAATAGTTTATAAAAATATTGATATGTGGTGTCAAAAATTGTGGTGTCAAAGATATGAATTAATTCATTTTAAATCGTGAAATATACTTCTATTTGTATAATCAGATTTGTTAGATTATTTATAATTAGAATAATTTTTTTTAGGTATTAATTTTTTGTTAAATGATTTAGCTATGGATCAACGTAAAAATATTTCAGAACAAATGAAACATTATTGTATATACAAATTATATATATACACATCATATTTTAGGAAAGTATCATATTATTTTTAAGAAAAACATAAAAACTGTAATCGCTTTATTTATTTTCAGAATTAAATTTTGAGAGATGATAACAACTTTGTATACATTTGGTACTATTATTTCTTTTATTTATATAAGTTACTTAAAATATTTTTTTTTAGTTCTTCAAGAAAAATTACTTCTTCCATCAAATCATTATATCAACATAGTACAAAAATATTGTGCTAACACATGACAAATTATTGTATGCAGCTGGTGATGTTTAATTAATATTAATGAACAACTTTTCGCAAATATGTCGAAATTTTTAGAAAAAATATTATTTTCGGAAATATTAATTAAAACATATGATGTGGTACAAACGTGGAGGGAACAAATACTTAGTATTTTTTTACTTTATTTTACTATATTTTCCAAAAAAAAAAAAAATTGTTTTTAAAACATTTTTTTTTATTTTAGGCAATTCAACAGAACTTGCATGAAGTGAAAAAATATTAAATATGAAAAGTAAGAAAATAATAACTGGAAAATCTTATATAAAAAAAATTCAATTTTAAACTGGAGATATCAGATCTGAAAAAACCGTGAGTAGATTTACCATTTCTTTTTTCTTCTTCCCTTACTTTTTTCATAATAACAACAAATTAAATAGTCATACAAAAATAAACCGAGTTTGTTTTTCTGATTTTATTTCATTTTATATGTCTTAACGTAAATTTTATTGTAAAGTAGTGTATTATGTAACTTGTTTGCTTTGTAAATTAAGAAAAATACTCGGTATAAACTAAATCAAATTGTCAATGTAAAATGCACATATTGATGATTCATAACATGTTAGGTTGCTATATTTTTACTAACTTTCCATAATAACATTCTATCTATGGTTTTACAGTTTGTGGTAGACTCTAATTCTAACTATAATTTGTTGTATACCACACATTTAATATAAAAAACTATTTGTCTAATTGTCGGTCCATCTTTTAATTCTGTTGTTGCGTATTTTTCTGAGCTTTTTACCTACTTTAATAATAGTATTTAAAGAGTTTGGAACTTCCACAACTTCATATGGACCTAGCCAACCTGCACTTAGTTTGTTAGCCTTATTAGGGTTAATTAACAATACACGATCTCCTTTCGAATATTTTTCTTCAACTACCTTTCTATCATAATATTTTTTCGTTTTCAGTTTACTTGCTATTAAATTTTCCTTCACAGCTTTATGAATAGTCTGCAATTTGTAACGTATTGTGGAGCATAAATCCTCATAGTTACAAATTGGTTCAGGTTTTTGTTTTATTATTGTAGGTAGGGGATCACAAAATCCGTACAAAGCGTAAAGTGGCGAAAATTTCGTTCCTTCATGTGGCGTATGGTTATGTGAAAAAATTGCTTCTGCTAACCATCCATCCCAGCTCTGTGTATTTTGATTTACCATAATACGTAGGTATTCTACCAATGGACCATGTCGCCTCTCTAACGAACCATTGGACTGGGAGTGATAAGCAGTGGTTTGAACCTTTTTAATTTTTAACAATTTACACAATTTCTGAAATACTTCTCCAGTAAAGTTAGTTCCTTGGTCAGTTATTAGCTTTTTTGGAATTACTGAATATTTCAGAATTATTCGTTGATAAAAAGCTGCCGCTACTGTTACTGCCTCCATGTTGGGTATTGCTACACAATCCAATAATTTGGTTAGGTCATCTTGAAATGTTAAAATATACTTGTTACCATTGTTGGTAATAGGAAAAGGACCTACTGAATCCAAATACACTTTATCAAACGGTCTCTTTGCCGTATGTGTTATGGCCATGCCCATTTTTGTAACTACCTCGTTTTCCTTTTTGACATTTAGGTCATGCTTTTATATATTTCCTTATAGTCCTAAGCATATTTTTCCAAAAATAAAATCTGTTCACCCTTTTGTAGGTTTTTACGACTCCAAAATGTCCTCCTAGTGGGGTGTCATGGTATTCCTTTAATATGATATTAATTTCCTCTGGATCAGTTAATTCTATTCGTTGTGCAGAGCTTTCCTTAATCTCCGATCCCTCTTCGTCTATTTCTGATTCTGTATCGGATTCATGTGTTTCTACCTCACGGATCACAAAATCCGTACAAAGCGTAAAGTGGCGAAAATTTTGTTCCTTCATGTGGCGTATGGTTATGTGAAAAAACTTGATTTACCATAATACGTAGGTATTCTACCAATGGATCATGTCGCCTCTCTAACGAACCGTTGGACTGGGGGTGATAAGCAGTGGTTTGAACCATTTTAATTTTTAACAATTTACACAATTTTCGAAATAATGCTCCAGTAAAATTAGTTCCTTGGTCAGTTATTAGCTTTTTTGGAATTACGGAATACTTCAGAATTATTCGTTGATAAATAGCTTCTGCTACTGTTACTGCCTCCATGTTGGGTATGGTCAAACGGTCTCTTTGCCGTATCTGTTATGGCCATTCCCATTTTTGTAATTTTACCTCGTTTTCCTTTTTGACACTTAGGTCATGCTTTTATATATTTCCTTATAGTCCTAAGCATATTTTTCCAAAAATAAAATCTGTTCACCCTTTTGTAGGTTTTTACGACTCCAAAATGTCCTCCTAGTGGGGTGTCATGGTATTCCTTTAATATGATATTAATTTCCTCTGGATCAGTTAATTCTATTCGTTGTGCAGAGCTTTCCTTAATCTCCGATCCCTCTTCGTCTATTTCTGATTCTGTATCGGATTCATGTGTTTCTACCTTAACCTTTTCCTCTTGATGAGCTTTAGCCTGCACTCTAGTTATAATATTTACCTTTCCCAATGTAACTTCCTTACTTTTCTCTTCTAATTCATCATATGGAATACGGCTAAGTGCATCAGCATTTGAATTTAGCTTTACTGGTTTATACTGAACTTTGTATGAATATTCAGATAGACGCATTTTCCATCTGTTTAGTCGACCCTCAGGGTTTCGTTTATTGAATTCGCTGATCAGGGGTTTATGATCAGTATAAACAATAAAATCCCTACCGAACAGATAACATCTGTAATTTTTTATTGCCCAGTATATAGCCAACATTTCTTTTTCAATTGTGCTATAGTTACGTTCGGCACTAGCATAGGCTATTGGTGAATCACTTCCTACTTCTCCTTGCGATAATACCGCACCTAATGCAGTGTTTCATGCATCTGTAGTCAATAAAAATGGTTTGTCAAAATCTGGATATTTCAGTAATGGTGGTTCCACCAATAATTTCTTCACTCCTTTGAATGCTATTTGGCATTCCGGTGTCCATACGAATTTTTTACTTTTAGTAGCCAATTTATACAACGGCTCACCTATTTGTGCTAGATTAGGCGTGCTAGTACGATAATAATTTACTAGTCCCAAAAAGATTGCAACTGAGTCGTAGTTTTTGGTGTGGGAAAATCTTCTACACATTTAATTTTTTCAGGGTCCGGTAATACACCATTTTCTGTACATTTATGACCCAAATAAACTACTTCTCTCCTTAAAAACTTGCATTTCTCTGGTTGAAGTTTCAAGTTATTTTCTCTCAGTCTTCCTAACACCGTTTTTAGTTTTTGCTGATGATCATCAAGATTTCGACCATAAATTACTATATCATCCAAATAAACAAAGCATTTTAGTCCTTGTAAACCTGACAATAATAATTCATTAACCTTTGAAATGTGGCCGGTGCTCCGGTCAAACCGAATGGCATTCTTTTAAATTCATAATTACCATGAGTTGTGCTAAAAGCAGTTTTTTCTTGATGTTTCATCAACTAGTACTTGATGATAGCCACTGGCTAAATCCAAAGTGGTAAAATAACGTGAATTTCCCAACTGTTGCAATATATCCTCGATTCTAGGTAAAGGAAATGCATCCTTTACTGTTACTTCATTTAATTTTCTATAATCTATTACTACCCTAAAACGCTTTTTACCATCAGGTCCTGGTTTTTTTGGTACTACCAAAAGTGGCGAATTCCAAGCACTTCGACTGGGTTGAATTATATCATTATCCAACATTTCTTCTACTTGCTCTTGAATTTCTTTCCTATGTGCTTCTGGTAACCCATAATTAGCTTGAGCTATTGGTGGATTATCTTCACTTATTTGTATTTTATGTGCTATGGACGTTGTGTAACCTAGATGGTCACCTGGCAGATAAAAATATCCTTAAATTCATTACAAATGTTTTCAACTGCTGATCGCTCTTCATCATTCCAATTTTTATCCCATTCCAATTTTTTCTTAAGTAATTCCATTCTAGGACAATTCGCCGATGTTGCGTACTCTTCCGCAAAAAGTGTTTTTAATTCTCCATACATCTCTGAGTTTTCTGAATTCTTAATTTCCTTATTTTCATTAATATCAAAAATTTCAAAATCTTCTATATGCTTCAAATTAATATTTGGATTCTTTATTATAACCTCATTTTCATTAACATTTATTACACTAATCTGTACCTGTCCATTATTAGCCTTAACTAAACTATTTCCTACAAATACCCCTGGATGAATTTCTCCACTTCCCCTACCTTATCACAAGCTACTGTAATTATTTGTTCTACTCTACCTATTACTTTAATTTCTTCTAAAAATTCTTCATCAATTTTTTTATGCCTTTTACCTACATTTTTATCCTTTATTTCATTCTCATCTATTTTAACTGCATTAACAATTATTAATTTTTCATTAACTACCTCATTTTCTTCTTCATTTTTACAGATTTTTTTATTTTTTATATTTTGAAATGGTTTAGAAACATTGAATTGTACAATATCATTGAAACTGTTTTCATGTACTGGAATTATTTTTCCTAAGTATTCGCTGTTGCTGGTCCAATAATTTGGAACCTTGTTATCAGCATTAGTGTAATAATTCACATGATTAGTTTCCTTGCTATTGTTCACAATTCCCAAAAATTTTGTTTCTAAAATTGCATTATTTGAATTGCTAAATATTGGTTCGCTCTTACTAAAAATTATCTCATTGAATTTACCATTACTTTGTTCTTTTTTAGGTGTTCCCATTTGATCAATTCCTTTGGCACTGTTCTCATTTGTTAATTTTGTATTTTCTAAGTTATCGCTGTTTCTGTTATTGAACTTGTTATCAGCCTCAGTGATACAAATCAAATGATCAGTTCCTTCGAAACTGTTCTCAACTTTACAACTGTTTTCGATTTAACAGACTGTTTCAATCAAGTTTTCGCTGTTCCTGGTTATCACCTTGTTATCAGCCTTGGTACTACAATTTGTTTCGAAAACTGGAGCCTTATGAAAACTAAAAATACTCGCTTCTGACGATATCGCATTTTGTTTTATTTCATTGTTAACTGGCTCTTTTGTTGTTGTTGGTGTCAACCTTAATGGCACGATAAATTCTTTTTTATTTATCTCTGTGATAGAGAACCGTAGCTGTTGCATTGGCCGATTGGCCCTTCTATGTTACAATTTGCTGTTCAAAATTCATTTCCTAAGATTCCTTCCACTGGTAATTAGAAATTATCGTCCATTACCTGGAACTCACAACTTAATTTACTAGGAGTCAAAAAAGTTCCTATGCAAGTACCCATGGTGTTACTTTCACCACAAAGAAATATATCCAGAGTAATCAAATCATATACCTATTTTTGGAAAAAAAATATTTAAAATATTTCAATTTGTAGTACCCCAGAAACCACGTGTTTAGCTAAGGTTTCAGAAAAGTTTTAGAATTGAGTTTCTTTCAAAACAAATAGCTTTCAAATTGAGTAAATTTCACATCAAAAAGCTTTCTAATATTTTTTATGCACAATATTCAAAGCAAAAATCCATATACATAGTACATATATGGAATATATGAATATTTTGCATATAAAATTTACTTCATCTTCTAAAGTAAATATTTCCATTTTTTCAGCGATGACCTATTTTTTTTATATATATTAATAAAGGTAGTTCAATTCCCTACAAAAAAGTCCGCGTAAAGGGTATTTTCCGACCAGTAGTTTAGGAAATATAAGCATTATTATCAAACCATCTTTTGATTGATTACAATAACAAAATCTAATGAAATGAGTATTGCGTAATAGTATTTGTGTTTGAAAATATATAAATTATGAAAGTATGCATACCGAAAATTTCTTGAATTTAAATATGAAAAATAATTTTATTTTATATTTTCAATTCTACTGAAATTCTGTGAAATTTACTCAATTTGAAAGCTATTTGTTTTGAAAGAAACTCAATTCTAAAACTTTTCTGAAACTTTAGCTCAACACGTGGTTTCTGGGGTACTACAAATTGAAATATTTTAAATATTTTTTTTCCAAAAAGAGGTATATGATTTGATTACTGAAGTAAATCATATAAAACAATTCATATACAATTTAATATTCATCCAAAAATTCCATATCAATATATGATGCTTCCATTTCTGTATTTCTTGTATTTGATTGCCTTCATGTATTTGATTGCCTAAAAATAAAAAAATAATATCACATTATTACATATATTTTATATTTTAAGGTGATAGTGGATATCCTCTTGAACCCTGGCTGATGACACCAGTTTTAAATCCAACAAGTGAAGGTGAGAAGGCGTACAATAGTGCACATCGATCAATACGTAATTGTATTGAAAGGTGTAATGGTGTGTTGAAATCAAGATTTCGCTGTTTGGGAAAAGATAGATGTATAAAATATAGCCCTGAAATGATGGGTATAATCATAAATACTTGTGCTACTCTGCACAATTTTTTAAAATTTCACCATTACACAGACCAACATGATTTAGTGTTTGGTGAAGAGGAGGAAGCAGAAACTGAAGAAGATGAAGCTGTTATAATCACCGAGGGTCGATTATTAGATATTGGAAGACCTCGTACGTCTTACAAGATTTTTACAATTATACAAGATTTTTTTAGTAATTAATTGTTAATAAAAAGTTAATAAATTAACAATTACTTAACATTACCTGTTATTTATTAAAAGTTCCCTTAAAATATCATTTCTTTTTTCCATTGCAACACACATTCTTAGCTTTATTTCATTATTTTGTTCTAAAGCTGTTGCATTTCTTCCTAAATTTGCTGTTTTTTCCTCATCGATTTTATTTGATTCTTTTAGAATCTCATCACGGGTGAATGCTGATCCTAAAAAGTTACAAAAAACTGATTATGAAATTATTAAAACTGATGACATTATTTATTATGATATTATTTTATTATTTATTAAATTAGTTTATGTGACATATAGTATAAATAGTACCTCTAATTCTTCGAGAGCTTCGTAAAGGTTCCAAAAAAGCGCCTTCGTTTTCATATTGCTCACGAGTTTGTTCTGCTGAATGACTTGGCTCGGTATGTGCAGTAACAACTGGTGCTATATTAATATTTCCAAAGCCACCCTCCATAGTACTTGACCCTTCAACGGATTCAATGGAAATCATATTTAATATTCTGGCTTCTAAATCATTTAGTTCCGCGGGTTTTTTTATTGTTGCATCAGTTCCAAGACCAGTTCTATTGGAATATTCTCGTAAACTTACTTGAGCACCCCGATCATACTTTCTGAAAAAAAAAAATATATAATTATCCACTAATTAAGGTAAAGTATACCTACTTCATATCGATCCAGGTTCTCCGCCAATTATCGTGATCCTTATGTGCACCACCTAGCGCATTTAATTGGTTTGCCACCTCAGACCATTTCATTTTTAAATTATTTTTACCATCGTTGCTATCAAAACTTTATTAAATAATTAATATATTTTTATAGGAATTATACCGATCGTTGGCCAATGCTGTATCACTTTCCATTAAAGAAACTAGTAGCTCCTTTTGTTGTTTTGAAGGATGCTTTGCCTAAATTATTAATAATTAATAATTTTAATAAACACTTTTTCCACTTTTAGCAATACTTACTTTAGAAACTGAACTGCTACTCATTTTATAAATTTAATTTTAGAAATTTAATTAAAAAATCAATTCTCAATAGATATTCCTATATTATATATAAATAAAATATAATAAAAAAAAAATATATAGGTATATTCAAGCAAAATTAAACTTTTTCTTTATTATTATTCTTTTCCATACCTTTTTTCTTGGGGAGTTTTTGACAGTATTTGGGAAAAAATAATTATTCCCAATTTCCTTTTCCCAGTAGCCGGAATACAATTTGGGGAAAAATTTTAAATTTACTGTCAATTTTTCCCAATTCCCAATTCCCCGGGAAAAACCAGAATAGACGCACA
The DNA here is from genome assembly GCA_963920725.1 of Rhamphomyia laevipes. Classification (NCBI taxonomy): domain Eukaryota; kingdom Metazoa; phylum Arthropoda; class Insecta; order Diptera; family Empididae; genus Rhamphomyia; species Rhamphomyia laevipes. Next base: position 33,027,012 of record OY987255.1, read on the forward strand.
GATTGGAAATTGTCCGTCCGCTGCCGGAAAAAATAATCAAATAAATATTGTTTATTTGTTAACAAAAAGCCATCATGGTGGCTTGATTTTTTTATTTAATATGACAATTAGAAATGTCATTTCGACATCTTCACTATATTTCGCCGCAAAGTCTAATTTCCATCTGTTGGTGGGAACCTAAACCAACAAAATTCCACCGGGCAGGCCTTAAATTTGAATCGGTTGGAGACGGGTGGAGATGCGGATTTTGTTTTTGGGGAAGGCGGAAATTGAAAAACAACGTGTGCATCGAAAAGGAAGATTGGCAAGCGATAGACGTCTTGTGGGCTAAGAATTGAATTTGAGTTGAAGAGTTTGTTTTAATTTCCCCAAAAGAAATTTTTTTTTGGTGGTAAAAAATTAATAAATTGGTTGGAGAGGATCCTCCACAATAAGTTTGGAAGATTGTTGAAAAGAAATTTTTTTTGGTGTGGAGAACCACATATATTCCCGCAAGACCAATATAATTATACATATCTGTATATATATGATACGTAAAACTATTAACGTGGAATACGCAAAATTATTTGTGATTTTTGGGAATTGGAAAGTAGGAGATTCCTGAACCATTCAGTGCACTGTGCAGAGAAAAAAAAGAAAAAACCTTAATTATAGGAAAAAGAAAAAAAAACTTTTAAATTTGTGTAAAAAGAAAAAAATATTTTTTTTAAATTAAAAAAAAAAAAAAATTCCAAGAGTGGTCCAAATTATTTAAGTTTTTTTTGTATTTTTAGTAGAGTAGTTTTTTTTTGTAATTATAATAATAGTTAATTCCTTTTTGATTTTATATTTTTTTGATTTTTGATTTGTAGAGTAATTAATTAGTTTTTGTAAAATCATTTTTTTTTGTTGATTTGATTTGATTATTGTTTTTTTATTATTTTTGGTATAGTAGTTTTGGTGGTAGTTTTTAGTTTTGTAAAATCAAGTAAACCTTACCTTTTTAGCCGGACTACGCCAGACTAGTCGGGACAACACCGAGCAACCAAAGAAAGAAAAAACCAAGGTATGTGATTTTTTTGTTATATTTAACTGTCTATTGGTAAATGACCAATGCAAAAATCATTAAAAACTGCTAGAATGCAAAACTGATAAAGACCAGCTGAGTAGTTCCTTTTGGAAAAAAATATTAATTGTAATGGAATAAATAAAAAAAAAAACAGGATTAATAAATATTGTATGGACCTGGACCATAGCGGAAATTTATTCTTTTTTTTTTTGAAGAGTGTATATAATTTTTATTCTAATATTTATTCTTAGAATGTGTGGCTAAAGCCACCCGCCCATGGATTGATGACATCGGCCCGTATTCCCCTGATTCCCTTTCTTAAGTTTCGTTGTTGATTTGATTTGCAGGTAGGATCGATTGGTTGACTCACCCCCCACAGACTGAGCTAAGCTGGCAACAAGGAGGAAATCCCAATCGGTCCTTGAAACTTTCAAGGTTTTTTTTTGATACAAATTCGGTTTTGTTCTGTTGGTGGTCCGCGGTTGTGGATCACTCAAGACCTGGCGCCCGCATATTAGAAAAACCTTGGAAGTTTCTAAATCGCGTCTCCTCCGCAATATCGTGAAGTAACCAGACCCACTTGGTTATGTTAATTTTTCGGTAAAAAAATTATTAGTTATTTTTTTAAAATAGTTTTTTTTATATAAGTTTGTTTGTTGTTGAAAAACCAGTGGCGGTCAAAGTTTTTGATTGAGTGGGCCAAAATTTTATTTATTTTGGTCGAAGATTTTAATGATGCTGGGTTACCATTGCCACCCCACAAAATAAAATAAAATTTATAATATTAGATTAACATGTCAAAGCCAAGTGGTGTCCCCCGGTTCAGTTGCAATTTGTCAACCGAACTGTGCGGTGTTACAAATGGTGCCCAAACTAGTGGCCGAACAACAAACTAGTGCCATATTGCGTTGTAGGTAAATCAAATCATCAACAACGTTCCCCTTCATCAGAATATTTAATGCATCGGGTTCGGTTCTGAAATTAAGGAAAAAAATAATTATTAATTAAATTCCGAGTAGAGTAAAATTATGTAGTAAATTTAATTTTTTTTTTGTAATCATGGTGTGAGAAAATTATTTGGTTGTCCAATTAATGTTCCGTCAGCGGTCAATTTTTGTTTGAGTAAGACAAATATTATGGTTGTCCATAATATAGTCCTCATTCGTGTTTGTTTGTAAGGGCTAGTTAGACGTTGTTTTCATTGTCGAAAATGTCCGTCCTAGTACATGTAGTTTGTAGAACTTAGTATTTTTTTTTGATTTTTCTTATTTTATTTAAATTTTTTTTTATTTTTTTTTTTTGGTTCGAAATATTTAAGAATTAAATATCGGCTGGGATTTTAAAGTCGTCGGTTTAAATAATCGATTCTTTTGGGATTTTTTTATCGTGGGGTTTTTAGCGAACCTGGTGGAATTTGTTGTAGGGAATTTATAATTCGAAAATATATAAAAATAATATTGGAAAATGTTTTTTTTTGGATTTATTTAAAGATAATTAAAAATATTGGTAGAATTTAAGTAGAGTTACCACCTGGTAAAAATATTTAATTAATCCAATTCCTTTGAGTTATATATATATCCTATTATAGAGTATATTATATGGAGATAGTACAAAATTATTAGTATATCAAAATTGATTTTGGTTCTTTAAGGTTTTTTTTTGAATAGTATTTTGAATTTTTGTAGGATTAATTTTAGTATTATTTTGTAGTTATTAAGGGGAAATAGTTTAGTTTAGAATTAAGAATACATGAATTTGCCATTTTGATTTAAGAAGATTTTTTTTATATATATATTTGATAATTTTATTTTATATATAAATTAAAATACATTTTTTTATTTGATATTATATTTCAAATATATTTTTTTTAATATTTTTTTTATGTTTAGGAATTACGTTATAGATAGTATTATCGTTGCGTTCTTGTTTGCTAAACAAATTTTAGGTTTTGCATTTGACTCATAGTTTATCATTTTGTTGAAATGGATCCGTCACTATTGGAAGAAGATGAATTATTGTACGAGCTCTAAAATTCCACGATTACGTCTAGCATTAGATGAAGAAGCTCGTGCACCTCAACAGTTGCTGTCTGTAATCATTGACGATCCGAGGGTTGAATGGGAGTGGTGTAAATCCAAAACGGACGTTTATGAAGCGTTGGTGGAAAGTGCAATTCGCGAACAAGATGAGCACTTGTTGTCAGTTGCTGAAAGCCGTAGTCTACACATATGGCAGAGAGTGAAACGGTTGAAAAGAGTAGATCCAAAATTATCAACAGCTGCAAGGGTTTAATAAATAAAATCGAGGAAGGTTTAGAGCGGATCAAAAATTATACCTGTGAGTTGTTACAGCAAAAGGATCGTTCCCGTATGGGGTCCCTAGTTCCGCAAAATATTGATGTTCCAGTTGGTCAAGATGAAGGAACTGGAGTGCCACGTACTGATGTCGCAACTAATGTACCTGAAGCGGAAATTATTAAAGATACGGTCATTGGAAAAGAAATTGATTTAAATAAAAATATATCGCATCCTACCTGTGTTAAGTCGACGGTTGAATCGAGACAAAATAGCTGTGTGCAGCTAGGAGCCATCAATAAATCCACCGTCCAAACTTTATCGTTGGGTACATTAGGATTTCGAGAGCCAGCTAAACATAATTCGGATTCATCGGTAGCAAATAAATTTTTAGGTTTGCTAGTAGGTAGCAAACAAAATTCAACCAACACTTCGCCGAATTCCGTTCCGATCGATCACAGATTTAGTTCAACGAAATTCGATATTCCGTTCATTGCAGCAAGGAGAGCAGCAGCAGCAGATGCTGGAAAAAGAAGAGCAAAAGTTAGTTACCAGAACCAAGACCACATCCTGAAACCAATAGGGCGCCGGTGCAACCAACGACATCATCCAGATCCTTGCATCCTGTAATTCAACCGCATCGTATCTCGCGTGTTCGAGTGGGTCCTGCAAGTGATAGCGAACCAAGTCATGATGAAGTTGTAGAACCACGTTTGGATGATCTACACCGCAGAAATCCTGTGTTGAATTGGCAGTTGCTTTTTGATGGTTCTGGTAGAGGTCTGTGGCTGAAAGAATTCTTGTTCCGCATCAAAACACTAGCACGAGGAGATAGGTATCCTGTCGAAAACTTGGTGTTAGCAGTCAACCACCTGTTGAAAAGCCGTGCGGAAACTTGGTACTGGCAATATATTCGGCGTAATCCACAAACCACAGGGAGACAACTCAAACTGGCCATTCAAGAAGAATTTGATGATGGTGATGTGAAACGGATGATGGAGAACAGGAAACAGCGTGTGAGGGAGAAATTTTCAGATTATCGTCTAGATATGGAAGGTCTACGGCTACGTCTAAACAGAGAAATTTCGGATGACGATTTTCTGAGCCGCATGTTGTTCAACCTATATCCTGGTTACAAAAAGCGTTGATCCTGGAAGATATCATCATCATGTCACAGCTGGATAAACTATGCAAACGGCTAGAAAGGAAATGGAAAAAAGTTGGTGAAACTGCTGAGGATCAGGTGCGATCTCGCCGAACATACATACATGAGATCGACGCATCGAAAAATCGAAAAAGAGGCTAATAACATCATCGCTTCTGTCACTGCACCAGTTTCATGTTTCAATTCCAACGTCGAGCCTAACGAATTGTATTCTGTCCAACAGTCTACGTTTGTTCCGTCCAGTGCTCCGTCAAATGTGCAACGTTCAGATATCAATAGTCCGTACATCATATGTTTTAATTGTGACGAGATGGGTCATGGCTTCCGTGATTGTCTTCGTCCTTTAAAAATTTTCTGTTATAGGTGTGGGTTTAAGGATAAGTATTTTAACAACTGTCCGAAGTGTCAGTCCGTCATTGGTGCGGGAAACGGTTTCGCAAGAAGGGGAATGTGGAGAAATCCTCTACTGCGTCCGTCTCGTCCTCCACAAACGCATTAGATTATTATAACTTAGATTTAGTTTCCAAAATTAGTCCTGTAAGTAGATTAGAAATTAATAAATTAGTTAGAATTAAGACAAATAGATTAGTTAGAGCAAATAAGCATTCTAGGAATAAGTTAGCTTTAAGAAAATTATTAAAAGCGAGTTTAGTTCGGGTTGATGGAGATAATCGTCCGTTTATGAGAATTAGTAGTAAGGATCAATTTTTTTTAGCTTGGGCAAATATTAGTGTTTTAGGTAAAAATAGTTTAGTAATTTTAGAAAAATTAAGTATTAAGTATAGTAGTTTAAGTTCAGATATTCGTACAGCCGATGGGGCAAGCCAGTAGGTGATAGGATATGTTTATTTAGAAATAAGTTATAATAGTATAGTTAAAACAATTATATTTTTTATTATTCCTACCATTAAACGATCGATGATCATGCGTGTTGATTTTTTAGAGGCGTATAATGCCGTGTCGTTTTTTAATCTTGAGGTCAACGAATTAAAACATCAAGAAAATACACATGATTTGTCCTTGGATCAGCAGGAAAAATTGTTGAACGTAATAGATTCGTTTCCATCGTTTAGGAAGACGTCGATGTTGAAACATGAAATTGATGTTGGTGACGCTAAGCCTTTAGTCTCGCGTCCATATCCATTGTCAGTACCAATGCAGAATCTTCTAGACGCTGAAATAGAGAAGATGTTAGCCGAAAATATTATTGAGGAAAGCAAGAGTGGATGGGCCCCACCGATGGCGATGGTGAAGAAATCCGACGGCTCGATCCGGTTGTGTTTAGACGCTCGAAAGGTGAATGCTGTCACCAAACCGGATGCGTATCCACTTCCTCACATCAACTCGATTTTCAGCAGAGTGAAAAAGACAAAATATATCACCAGTCTCGATTTGAAGATGGCTTTTTGGCAGGTGGAGCTGGAAGAAGACTCGAGAGATAAAACAGCGTTTATTGTTCCTGGACGGGGCCTGTTCCAATTTAAACGTATGCCGTTTGGGTTGTCCAACTCTCCGAAGACATTGTGCAGGCTTATGGATAAGGTGATCCCTTACGAGCTTCATGAGGATGTTTTTGTTTACCTTGATGATCTCCTGATCCTCTCGGAAGACTTTGACACTCACATGTCGCTTTTGAGTAAAGTAGCTCTGTCTGAGGAAAGCTGGATTAACCATTAACGTCGAAAAGAGCAGTACCTGGGTCACATCAGCAACAGCGAGGGAATCTATATTGATCCAGCAAAAATCGACGCCATCAAGAATTTTCCGCAACCGAAAACAACAAGGCAAATTCGTCGATTTCTTGGTATGACTGGCTGGTACAATAGATTCATGAAAAACTATTCGGAGTTGGCAGCACCGATCACGAATCTGGTGAATAAAAACACGACTGAAAAATGGAATGACAGTGCAGAGAAAGCCTTCGTTACCTTGAAAGCAGCATTGACGCAAGCGCCTGTTCTCGTGAATCCAGATTTCAGCCGTGAGTTTTTCATCCAATGTGATGCGTCGAAGACGGGAGTCGGGGCGTCCTGTTCCAGCGTGACGACAATGGGCATTAACACCCTATAGCGTTCATGTCGCAGAAGCTGAATAACGCACAGAAAAATTATAGCGTTACCGAACAGGAATGTCTTGCGGTTGTCGTAAGCCTGAATAAATTCCGACCATATGTGGAAGGCACCAAGCTCACTGTGATAACAGATCACGGCAGCTTAAAGTGGTTGATGAGTCAAACGGATCTAGCTGGAAGATTGGCTAGATGGAGCCTAAAACTACAAGCGTTTGAGTTTCAGATCGTGCACCGCAAAGGTTCGGAAAATGTAGTTGCTGATGCGTTGTCGAGAGGAGAGGTGGACGAGTTGCAGCAAAACATCATCACTAACGGTATCATCAGATTAACGGATCAGGCTTTTCTGGATTCAAACTACCAGGATAAATTGAAATTTGTTAAAGATAATATTTAGCGTTTTCCTGAGAACAAAATTGACGGCAATATTATTTATAAAAGGGTGAAGTTTAGGAAAGCGTCAGTACTCACCGATAATCCGATTTGGAAAGTTTGGGTTCCGGAAAGTCTGTGGATGAACCTCTTTAAACAGCACCATGATGATCCGTTAGATACTCACTCGGGTGTGGAGAAAACATCTGAAAAGATTCAACGTTATTATTACTGGCCGAAGATGCGTGAAACCATTAATACTTACATTGCTGCGTGTGACTCTTGCAAGGAGTGCAAAGCGCCGAACATTTGTCTGCGTCCTCCGATGGTCATCCAAAGTCCACCAGTGCGTCCATGGCAGTATGTGAATATAGATCTTCTTGGACCTTATCCGCGATCTAAAAATGGCAACACATATATTCATCGTATTGGATCAGTTCAGTAAATTCATCTTGCTAAAACCGCTTTGATCATCAAATTCCTCGAAGCCGAATTTCATTTGTTCGGAATTCCCGAAGTGTTGGTATCAGACAACGGGGTGCAGTTCATCTCGAAAGAATTTTAAAAACTGACAGCCGACTATAACATCATTCATAAATATACGGCACCATATCATCCGCAAGCCAACGCTTCTGAACGAGTTAACCGAAACATCATACCGCAATCCGTGCCTACATCAGCAGTAACAATCATAAAGAGTGGGACAAACACCTTAGCCACATCGCTTGTGCGTTGCAAAATGTAGTGCATGACGCTACTGGTTTTTCACCGTTCTATTCAACATTTGGGTACCATATGATTACGGATGGTTCAGCGTATGAGCTCTTGAGAAAATTGCAATCATTGCAGGAAGACATGCTAGTGGAATATCCGACGAAAAATCCAGCAATAACTGATGCCGTGATTAAAAATTTAAACAAAGCACAAAATCGCCATCAACGAACGTATTATATGCGTACCAGAAAAATATCGTACATAACTGGTCAATTCGTATTTCGTCGTAATCACGTCCAAAGTGACCAGCAGAAGCGGTTATCCGCCAAATTTGCTAAGCCGTGGGTCAAATGCAAAATTCTATCTTCACACGGTAAAGCAACAAAACGCATATCGTACACGGCAAAGACCTTAAGGCTTAAGGCCCGGCTAGCTCAATCAGTAGAGCATGAGACAGCTCAGAGTGTGGGACAGCCCCACGTTGATGTCTAAAAGGAAAAAACATATTTATATTGTTTTAGATTAAAAAAATTTAATCATGAGAAAGAGTGGTATTAAAATTAGGATTAGAGATAATAGGATTAGTTATAGTAATTAGATTTTATTAGTGTTAATTGGTAGTTAAGTAAATTAGGATTTAGGATATGTTAGAGTAGGTTAAGAACTAAAAAATAAAATTAGTTAGATTAAAATAATAATAGTTTAATTTTTTTTTATTATTAGGGTTAGTTGGGATATTTAGATTTAAGTTTTTATATTTTTTTTGTAGAAATTAAGAAAAATGAATTATAGGAGAAAATTATGGATTATCGTAGGTTAAGTATGTTAGTATTTAGGAATATAATTTTGGGTAGTTTAGGTTAAATTGCATAGATTAGATTATTAGTTCAGACTTGTATCCACGTAAAAACGGGTTACAAGCCTGTTTTGTGGCCCTGCAGGCTCTGCACATTGGATAAAGGAAAAATCACATTGGATAAATTCCAATATGATTATCCAAAAACAACCATATATAAAAATAAAAATATAGCCAACAGGTTATCTTGGTACATTTTTCTATATCTGGTTATATTCTGTTGGTTAGCACCTAAAAGGAAAAAAATATAATAAAAATTAATAAAATATTACCTGATTCCAAAATGTCCGTCTGCTGTCGGAAAAAATAATCAAATAAATATTGTTTATTTGTTAACAAAAAGCCATCATGGTGGCTTGATTTTTTTATTTAATATGACAATTAGAAATGTCATTTCGACATCTTCACTATATTTCGCCGCAAAGTCTAATTTCCATCTGTTGGTGGGAACCTAAACCAACAAAATTCCACCGGGCAGGCCTTAAATTTGAATCGGTTGGAGACGGGTGGAGATGCGGATTTTGTTTTTGGGGAAGGCGGAAATAGAAAAACAACGTGTGCGTCGAAAAGGAAGATTGGCAAGCGATAGACGTCTTGTGGGCTAAGAATTGAATTTGAGTTGAAGAGTTTGTTTTAATTTCCCCAAAAGAAAATTTTTTTTGGTGGTAAAAAATTAATAAATTGGTTGGAGAGGATCCTCCACAATAAGTTTGGAAGATTATTGAAAAGAAATTTTTTTTGGTGTGGAGAACCACATATATTTCCGCAAGACCAATATTATTATACATATCTGTATATATATGATACGTAAAACTATTAACGTGGAATACGCAAAATTATTTGTGATTTTTGGGAATTGGAAAGGCAAGGGTCCATTGAGCTACTGATCGACCACGAAGGCGGTGAAATTGAAGGTGGGAGCGGAAAAAGATCCAGTAGAAGATTCCTGAACCATTCAGTGGACTGTGCAGAGAAAAAAAAAGAAAAAACCTTAATTATAGGAAAAAGAAAAAAAAAACTTTTAAATTTGTGTAAAAAGAATTTTTTTTTTTTTTTTTAAAATTAAAAGAAAAAAAAAAAACTTCCAAGAGTTGTCCAAATTATTTAATTTTTTTTTGTATTTTTAGTAGAGTAGTTTTTTTGTAATTATAATAGTAGTTAATTCCTTTTTGATTTTATATTTTTTGATTTTTGATTTGTAGAGTAATTAATAAGTTTTTGTAAAATCATTTTTTTTTGTTGATTTGATTTGATTTTTTTTTTTTTATTATTTTTGGTATAGTAGTTTTGGTGGTAGTTTTTAGTTTTGTAAAACCAAATAAACCTTACCTTTTTAGCTGTACTGCTGCAGACTAGTCGGGACAGCACCGAGCAACCAAAGAAAAAAAAATCCAAGGTATGTGATTTTTTTGTTATATTTAACTGTCTATTGGTAAATGACCAATGCAAAAATCATTAAAAACTGCTAGAATGCAAAACTGATAAAGACCAGTTGAGTAGTTCCTTTTGGAAAAAAATATTAATTGTAATGGAATAAATAAAAAAAAACAGGATTAATAAATAGTGTATGGACCTGGACCATAGCGGAAATTTATTTTTTTTGTTTGAAGAGTGTATATAATTTTTATTGTAATACTTATTCTTAGAATGTCTGGCTAAAGCCACCCGCCCATGGATTGATGACGTTGGCCCGTATTCCTCTGATTCCCTTCCTTAGGTTTTGTTGTTGATTTGATTTGCAGGTAGGATCGATTGGTTGACTCACCCCCCATAGACTGAGCTAAGCTGGAAGCAAGGAGGAAATCCCAATCGGTCCTTGAAACTTTCAAGGTTTTTTTTGATACAAATTGGGTCTTGTTCTGTTGGTGGTCCGCGGTTGTGGATCACTCAAGACTTGGCGCCCGCATATTAGAAAAACCTTGGAAGTTTCTAAATCGCGTCTCCTCCGCAATATCGTGAAGTAACCAGACCCACTTGGTTTTGCTAATTTTTCAGTAAAAAAATTATTAGTTATTTTTTTTTAAATATTTTTTTTTATATAGTTTATTTTGTGGTTAAAAAACCAGTGGCGGTCAAAGTTTTTGACTGAGTGGGCCAAAATTTTATTTATTTTGGTCGAAGATTTTAATGGTGCTCAGTTACCATTGGGGTGGCAATTATGATATTAGATTAACATATCAAAGCCAAGTGGTGTCCCCCGGTTCAGTAGCAATTTGTCAACCGAACTGTGCGGTGTTACAGTGTGTGTGCATTAGTATTATATAAATATACTGACATTTTATTTCCTTTTAAATAAAAAGGTCAAAAATATAAAAACCATATAAGGTATAAAATTAAAGGTATTGATGAGTCCATCTCGGTGGGTAATGTTTCGGGTAATGAGGGCCATTTGGGGACATATATAAAAAAGTCATGCTGGGTATGAAAGGTCTTGATGAGTACATCACTTTGGAGCAAGTAATGATAGTGTTTGGGAAACGAGGGCCATGTGGATGTGTATTCGCTATTGCGTCGGTTAAAAAAATGAACACTCGCTCGCGTCGGTCCTTCGATATGCGTCGATAATTTTTAATATTTTTTGGATTATATATAAAAATATATATGTATACACACATATAACATACATATATAATGTTATATATTCGATGTGGGAACAGAAGCTTTTCAAATAGCGCGATCTTGGTGTATTGTATATATATAGATTTAAATGCTATCTAAATCCCTGACTGGAGTAATCGTGCGGACAAGATAGAGCTGTTCAACCCACATATATCCCCCAATTCATGACCAATCTCTCTACCAACCACCTACTCCTGCCTTCAACCAGCAGGAGCAAGTCATCGGCATAGGCAATCACCTTACATCCACACCGTTTAAGTGCGTGTAGGAGATCGTCCATCATTAGGTTCCACACCGAAGGCCCACAAATAGACGTCTAGGGTGTTCACCTCTGGATGGTCTTTAACACGCAGTCGCTGTTTCCAGAACATACCTTATCACTCATACCAACAATCTCATGCATTCTGAGCAAGGCGTCATCAGTAGACTTACCTTTTGTAAATCCATACTAAGCCGCATTGATATTCACTCTCTTTTCATAAATTCTTTTCAGCATCACACGCTCTAGCACATTACCCATCACGTACAACCACCAAATCGGCCTATCATCTTATCCCATTGAAGAGGGAAGGTGAAGGAAGCGGCTCACATAAGAGTACTACCACTTGGTACAGCACCAAGGGAAAACTCATCCATTAGCACATCCACACTCTCATTTCAACTCTTCGTTTAAATATCCCCAACTTTCAAACTGCAAATATAGATCACCCTGCTCTTTTTTGGCACAGTTTGTAAACATCTCCCAACGGGTTGTTCTTCCCAAGGTCAGTAACAAACTGCCCCCAATCGCTTTCTTTTACACTCCTACATTCATTCCTTTCATTCCTATACGCTCTCCAACTTTCATCATCATTAACACCCATTCTACGATCAATCCGAAACGCCTGACGCAAGCGAATTACAGACCACTTCTTCGTACGAAGCTCATCTGTGAACCACTTCACGACACTTTACATAACCACTTCACATAACGAACCTCATCATTCACTGTCATCTCTCGGAACTCATCATCACTTTTCAAACATCCAAGACCACCGAAGTAGTCTACATACGCGCTCCAGTCAACCCCTTTGATCGAACAGCGAACAACTCTGCGACCACTCACACTAGCTCCCTATCACTCTTGCACACCTGGTAATTATTGACAGGTAACTATTTGAGACAATTGAGATTACAATAGAAAAACACAAAATTTCTAATCATCGATGAAATCTCAATAGTTCCTTATGAGATGCTAGTTATGATTGACAATAGATTGGGAACAACTATGTAATAATGATGCATTATTTGGAGAAATAAATCTTTTGATTTTTGGCGATTTACTTCAACTGTCACTTGTTCGAGGACACGCTGTCTATGTTCAACCTTCTTTTATGCAACCAGCTGCGAATCTATTTAGAATATTTCCTTTTTGTGAATTGAAAGAACACCTAAGACAGAAAGGCCATACATTATTTATTGATTTACTAAAATCTATGCGTTTTGGAGAGTTAAAAAATGAGCATATTAGCCTTTTATAAATAAAAAGAATAAAAAGTAATTAATACTGCAATAAAAAAATCTTGCTGGATTGCTATTAGAATGTTTGTTTTTGTTTTGCCATTAATGCAAACCGTATTAGATTGATAACATAAAAAAGCAAGATAGAGTCGAATATTATTGTAAATCTTATTATCTCTCAGACGAGATAATAAATAACGATTATCAATGGTATGAGCTGAGCTTATTGTCATTTTAACATTTGGTGGTAGTAATGGGTCTAGAAAGGAACTAGCTAATATCTTAGGCAAAACATTAGAAGGTTGAAAAGTGATATTATTAGAACCATCACTATAAGTACATGG